>JAPKLX010000027.1:778035-881144 GCA_026898415.1 Leonotis leonurus
GTAATCTCCGGTTTCTCGATTTAATAAAATCATTATTTTATTACAATGTATGCAAGAAGCTATACAATACGTTCGAAGTTATTATTTCCAAGTATTTTGTATTTTAGTATCATAAAAAATGGCTAAGGTTTTGACATCTTTATTGCTTGTATTGTTCTACATATCTCTGGTATCAACTGGTAATTAATTAATCACATTAATAATTTAATTTTCTATTTTATTTTAGCTCTCATTAATTTGTGATGGTTAAATTTTAATATGTGAATTAAAATTGTGAAAATTGACAGGTTCATTGAAAGGAGTATTGGGTGATGAAAAGCTATGCGAAAGTAGTGGGAAATTTAATTGCAGTGCTGAAAAAAATTGTACAGATTTTTGCAACGTGCTTTTGATTACCCAGAAACATGAACTGTATAAGTCAACGTGTGTAATTACTATTCCAACCGGGGAAACTTATTGTATTTGTTATTATATTTGTTGATCAATTTTATTTAATTATCATTTTATTGAAATGTTCTAATTTGTTATATTATTATATTTCATCCGTTTTATTAAAGTTGATTTTTTTTGACCAAATATGTGAAGGTAGAGCCATAAAGATAAAAAAAAAACTGTCGATAATTTAGTCTTATGTCTTATATTATATTGAATCATTATCTCACAAAACTAATTATAATAGTAAATTCATGTAAAATTATACATTAGATATAATCATTTTTTATAATTTATAAAATGATATTATAACGTAAATGATCACTGATGTTATTATATCATCGACAAGAGAAGACTACTTAATTTTAACTAATTTCTGTTAAATTCGTGTAAAAATATATATTTTAAAATTGGTTCAAAAAGAACCAGTAGTTCGAAATTATGACCAATTTTGAATCGTGAAGTGCAGGTCCGTTTATGAAGAGGCCCAATTAGTTCATCATAATAAGGCTCCAAATATTGAATTATTACAAGCCCAATTATTTTTATTTTTAAACAAATGCTATGAGGATATATATTTTTAAACAAATGATCAAAACTATTTTCATATTGATTTTATATTTTTTAAGATAATATTGTAACATATTATTATTTTTAAGTAATATTTTTGCAAAATATAAGGACTTTAACTTCAATATTAATTGAATCGGGCTTGATAAACAAATTGTAGTAATCATGATTCGATTACGATTTCAAAATAATAGATTTTAAAATAACTCATCCACTTTTAAAACTATATTCTGTATTTTAAGATTAATTAATAACTAAAAAAAATATTATTGTAATTCATACACTTTTATAATAATTATATGAAATTGTCACGTGATTCACTGGCAGGGACCAAAACTGCCTTTAATATACTTCCTCCGTCCACGATCTTTCTTCCCAATTTTCCTTATTGATCTGTCCACCAATTTTTTTCTCACTTTCTTTCTATTTTTGGCAACTCTTTACTCCACGCACAACTCAACACACCATCAATAATGTGGGCCTCATTTTCCACTAACTACACATTACTCAATATATATAATCATTAATGTGGGCCCTTTATTCTACTCACTACTCTATACATTTTACACATCATCAATAAAGTGGACCTCATTCTCCACTAATTATACAACATTCAATATATTTTACTTTTTACCAACTAAGTCAACACAATTTATTAAAACTCGTGTCGGGTTAAAGTGGGAAGAACAATCGTGGACGGAGGGAGTATATCATTATTGTATAATATTTTCAAAAAAGTAAGTAATTAATTATAAAACCATCGCACTTTATAATTTATACATTCATTAATCACGTGATCAATAGTTAATTAATAGCAATGCATTTAAAGTTAAAATCAGAAAATTCCATGTAAAATTCAGAATACGAGAAATAAATATAAATGTAAATCAATGCAGAGACCCTTATTAGTTATTATAATGAATTACGGGAAAATTATAATTAATAACCACATATAATTATCAAATTAATCCTAAAAATCCTGAAATTCTATAAATAGATTATTACCTTGTAAAATGCAAATATATATATAAATAGATGATGCATGCAAGAAGCTATACAATACCTTCGAAATATTCCGATCCCACTGAATTAATATTTCTAACTATTTTATATTTCGGTATCACTAAAAATGGCTAAGTTGTTGGCAACTCTATTGCTTGCAATGTTCTGCATATCTCTCGTCTCAGCCGGTAATTAATTAATCACATCAATAATTTAATTTTCTGTTTTATTTTAGTTCTGACTATGCAAAAATAAGTTTGGACAATATTTTATTTTATTTTATATGATGAACTAATTATAATATAAGAATTAAAAATTGCAGGATCAATGAAAGGAGTAAACCTAAAGATATGCGAAACTAGTAGAAGTGTTCTTTGCGATGTGAGGATAGGAAAAGCTTGTGAACAGTTTTGCAACGTTATTTTGAGGAACCAAAGACTTAAACCCTATAACTCTAGATGTGCCGTTACTATTCCGACTCTCGAAACTTATTGCATTTGTCAATATGTTTGTAATTAACTTATTTGATTATCATTTAATAAAATTACTCATTTCGTCTCACCTCATTAGACTCATTTGATTATAATATTACATTTAATTGAATATAAAATGAATCTAATGAAACGGGACATAAGGAGTATTCAATTGGTCTTGAATTGATTGATATTTAAATATTGTCATGCCAATGAAATATAAAAGGCAATTGTAACATATAGTGTAAAACCGAATATAGCATGATGTTGTGTTAGAGGGTGGATGTGTTTAAAAGAATTGTAATTGTCGGAACCAGATCGTAATCGTCTTTTTTCTGTTTTGCTTTCAAATGTTTAGAATTGTGAATTGATGATTTCTCTATATTTTCTTAATGTCTTTTCTATCCATATTTTAACTTTATGTTTTATATTATATATATAGAAGTATTATTTAATTTATAACTCATGAAATTACGTTAAGACGCTAATCTTCCAGGATTATTGTCACTATACCACCAAAGAGAGACACATAGTTTTAACTTCTTACTAAAACTTAATTACTTTTGTGTTGGTTCCAAAATAAGTATACTGAGTGTATAGAGGGAATACACCAGTTAAAACTTTTTAAATTAAAACAATTTTTCAGTGAGCTCCTTATAATCTGAAAGAAGGAAGTTTCAGTTAGAGTTGAACTTTAGATAACAATCATTCAGTCTACACTTAGTGTTGGACTGATAGACTAATATCTTAAGTATACATGCCGAAGTGGTGGTTTAAACGCTTACTTGTTTGTCAGAAATATTATTTCAGTTTTAACTTAATCAATATTCAGTTTATGCAATATATGGTTAAATAATAAGTGCTGAATGTAAATAGCAAAGATACAAGATATGGTTTGCGTGGTTCGGAGATAAAAATTCATACGCCACGATGTGAGTCAAGGGTTTCCAAATAATTGGAGATTTGTCTTACAGTGATCAACCTTGAAGTTTAAATGGACAATAATGTGTGATCACTTGTAGCTAAAAACTTAATCTAGGCTAGTGCTATTTCTTCAGTTACAAAGTGTATCGCTTCTAAGAACACACAGTAAGTGGTAACTGAAAGTTTGGAGTGTTCTTGAACTTGAAAGCTTGAAAGCTATGGAAATTGAGAGCGAAAAGAGCGATAGAAAGTTTGAAAGCTTGGGTAACCGGTGTTTAAAGCGTTTGAAGCAGCGGGGTATATATAGAGTTCTCTCAAAAATATGTCCGTTGTGAGAGAAAGTTTCATTTGAATTCTTCCCGTTGGAGTTGCCGTCCTTTTTGCCATTTTTGGTGTCTGTAATAAGATCTCGCTTCATCTACTGAGATCTTTTCAAGATGGTAAATCCTATAGTGTAGCGGGTAACTCAGTGGCTTGGCAAAACTTCAGTACTGGACTTCAGTGGACGAGCTTTCTTTGTTTCACCTGACTTCAACTTCAAAACTTCATGTCATATCTTTGTGGCATGGTCCTTCAGTTTTGGCATATAGACTGAGTTCAAAAGAACTTTAGTGGCTTGTCTTGATCTTTAGTCTTGAGTCCTTCAAATTATTCCTGTAAACTGATCTCCTTAACAAATGAGTTCTAAAACAAGACTAGACACAAGATTTCAGTTTTAGACTTAGTACATCTTTTAAGAGATTTTGAAATCTAAATCAAATTCATTTAAAATATTTCCCAACATTTGAAAAATATAAAAGTATATACCGATTTACTAACTATGGAATACGAAAGTTATTCATTTAGACAATTGTAACCATTATTAATAAGTTACCAAAATTTGTTGACAATTTACTTCCATTCAATTAATTTTATTATAATATATTAATATATACATTGAATTACTTACTAAAAATTAATTGTTTTTAAAAAATGTAAAAGTATATATGATTTTATTATACATTGAATTCTAGAGTTGGTAATGTTATCTATATATTAATTTTTGCAGTAATTTGTGTATTCTATAGTTGGCAATGTTATCTATACTTTTATGTCTTTGTATTATACATTGAATTACTTACTAAAACTAATTATTTTGCAAAAACATAAAAATATAGATAACATTACCAACTATAGAATACAAAAATTACTAATTTAGCAAACGGTAATCATTATAATTATGTATATATATGTAAGAATAATATAATTAAATTTTGGCCAACAACCCTATATATAGGTCATGCATGAAAGAAGCTATGTATGATACTTTCGAAATTATTATTTCTAAATATTTTGTATTTCACTATCATAAAAAAAATGGCTAAGTTGTTGGAATCTCTATTACTTATAACGTTCTACGCATCTCTCGTCTCAGCAGGTAATTAACTAAACACATTGATAATTTAATTTTCTCTTTTATTTTAGCTCTCATTATACAAAAATAATTCTGGGGTTTCTTTTTTGTGATAATTTAGTTTTAATGTATTAATGAAAAGCTTGAAAATTGACAGGTTCACTGAAAGGAGTATTGGATGATAAAAAGCTATGCGAAATTAGTAAGGAACTTAATTGTAGTTCTGAAGTAAGTTGTGCTGAGTTTTGCCACGTGCTTTTTATTAGCCAGGGACGTGAACTCTTTAGAGCAGAGTGTGAGATTACTTTTCCAACTGATAAAACTTATTGTATTTGTTCCTATATTTGTTGATTAATTTAATACATTTATCATTTTATTGAAATATTCTAGTTCGTTATAGTATTATGCTCTTCTCGTCTCGTTAAAATTGATTTATTTTAACCAATTTGTGTGGGTAGAGACAGAAAAAAGTTGGGCACAGTTTTACAACGTGATTTGGAGTAGTAAAAAACGTACACTCTTTAAGTCAGATGTGTGTAATTACTATTTCAACTCGTGAAGCTTATTGTATTTGTTAACTTTATTTCATTATCATTTAATAAAATTATCTACTTCCTTATATTATTATGTATGTAATGGTGCAAGATTAAGTATTATATTATTGTGTTCCATAATTCATGTTTCATATGTAAATAAATCATTTCAATTATTATTTATTAAAAATTGAAATTTATTATAATATTATGAATTATAATAATTATTTACTCTCTCTACTCATCAAAATTGTGTGTTCAAGATTGGTTCGAAGGCGACTTTAATTAAATTGTGGTGATCAAACTCGGTTTGTGATATGATCATCAAGCTCGTGTTCAGTACGAGCTCTACTCATCTTATATTTGGTTATATGATATTCGAACTCGAGTAAGATCCCGACTAGTTAAAAACTTGTATATACATTTAAACTCGAGTTAATTCAAAAGTTTGTTAGCTATTAAAATTGCAAGTTTTTATTGATATGGTTTGTCAACAAGATTCGTACTCCCTCCGTCCCACTTATAATGGCACAATTTTCTTTTTTATTTGTCTCATTGATCTTGGCACATTACTAAAAATGGGTTGATATTAGTCTAAATAATTAGGGTATAATCTTATAAACTTATATTTAATTAATTAAAATGTGAAAATTTAAATTTATAATCAAATATCTAAAATATTTAATTAATATAAATTTTAAAAAAAGATTAAAATATTTATTATTGCGTATTTAAAACTATTTGTATTAAACTCCGTGTCAAGAAACAAACGTGTCATTATAAGTGGGACAGATGAAGTATATAACAACAGTCTTCAAAGCATTTTATTTTAAAAATAGATTACATTATATATATGTTCGAGATTGGTTGGAAGTCAACTTGAATTTTTATATAATTTGATAGCATTCTATAAACACAACTTTTTATACATCATATTGCAAATTTCCTAAGCAAACTACTAAATCCCTAAATTTCATGATGAATACATAAATTCATATTTTATCAAAAGAATTAATTAAGAATCTAAAATTGAAATCCCTATATATATTTAAATTTGGTATGATGTTCTTATATCTTCAGTATCTTAATTATTTATATTATAATATAATTGCGTTGTTTAATTTATATAATTTTGACCAACAACCCTATATATAGGTCAACTCTATGTGATAATTAGTCACAACAACAATAATCTTTGAAAAGAAAACAAAAATCACAACCATTACAATCATGGCAAAGCTCTTGCCCACCTACGTGCTTGTTTTTCTTTACTTTTCTCTCCTCGTTTCTGGTAAGTACTCCCTACGCGTACATTTTACTCTAAAAAGTAAGTTAATTTTATTGGATCACACAACTTTACACAAAAAAATCACTTTTTTAATATACGTGTCCAAAAATAACGTATCATTAATAATGGGACGAATGGAATATATATATATATAAGCGTTTTAATTTTCCCTTTTCAATAATGAATCCATAATAAAATGATGGAATTTATACACTTAAATCATTTTTTTTATAAAAAAAGAAAGTGGAAATTAAAATTTAGACAATTTATTTTTGGTAGGTACAAGGAGAATGTTGCAAGATGAAGTAGATACTTGTGAATTATCATTTAAGGAGAAATGCACAAAGAACAGAGATGGAAATATTTATTGTTGGGAGCTATGCTTTGCCAAACTATTGGGGCAACATGTACATCTCTTTGAGGCAGTTTGTGAGACTCCTTATTGTAGTTGTTACTTCACTTGTGATGATTATAATAATCCCCCACCTTAACCTATATAATTATTTACTTTTTTTATTTATTTACAACAATTAAGCTTCATCATTGTACCAGCATTTTATTCTATAGTTGGGATTTTATGAAAATTAATTTATATTTGGGGGATTTTATGAAAATTAAAAAAATAAGTGGAAATTAAAAATTATATTTTATTTTTCATAGGAAGAAGAGTGTTGGAAGATGATCCACGTAGTTGCATAGTTTCATTTAAGGAGAAATGCAAAGTAGGCAAAGCTGGAAATGATAGATGTGTAGACTTATGCTTAGCCAGACTATTGGGGCAAAGTGTAATGCTCTATGACTGGTATTGTGGAACTTATTCTTGTAATTGTTACATTTGTGATCATTTTTATCCACCACCTGTGCCGGCACAAACTTAAAATAGGACACGAGCAAATTTAAAAATAAAAGTCTTTTATTAGTTTTTTAAATATATTTTAATTTTATTAGATTATTTGATAAAAAAAACAATAACAAAAACTAATACCTTCAATAGTTTAAAAAATTGTTATGCTTGTATGTTTTGAAACAAAATTGTGGACAACACTTTGTTTATCAATTTTCTCCAAAAGATCATGTTCTATTTTCTTGAGATATATTATTCATAAATATGACTCGTGAAACTTTAATTTAAAAAAATATATGCATAATCAATGATAACATTAATACTTAATAAAATTCTATACGCAATCATTGAACGTAGTCAAAATAAATTGGCTCAATTAATTTCTATTTGGGGGAGGGGTTACATTTCTATGGAAGTTAATTTGTGGGTATTAATTGAGTTTGTTTTTTTTACGTTATATTCATGATTATTGGTTTTTTTTTTTACTATTTAGACTGTTGTGAGGGGATGAGATTTCACTATGTTTCATAATTAAATTTTAAATTATTTTTAATTTTATAGACTTTATTTTAGTTTTATATATAATATTATATGGGGTATGAATGTAATAGTTCGTACCAAAGTGATTATAATTAAAATAGTGTTAAAATATTAAATATCTTAATTTAAAATTGTCACATGATATGGAATTATGAGTTTGGACTTGTGTTTGGCTTGGATCAATCTAAAATATATTTTTGGACCATTTATTAGAGGCCCAATTAGATGTGGTTAAACTAAGTTGGACTCATATGTGTACAAATAAACAATTAGATAAGTTTCAGAACTGGACCGAATGGATGAATGTGTCTAGATTCGTCTGCATTAAAGAGAGCAGTTGTAACTCCTGCAATTGTTATAATTATTTTAATTATACTAAATTATTTTACTATCAATATGTAATGTCCAGTTATTTACTGTAAAAAATAATTTTTATTCCAAAATATATAATTATGACTTATTATATTCATATTTTATAATTAAATTTATCAAATAAAGAATCTATTACTTTTGTCCAGATTAATATTTTCATCTCAAATAATTTATACGGCCGGACTGAGATATTATAAACCAATACAAAATACAATAACTTATGCAACACTTATTTACAATTACTTATCAAATTATATCATCTTGAAATAACTTTTTAAATCGTATTTTTAGATAACATAAAGTGATCCTCTATCAATAAAGATTACACGAGATGAATTTTCATGTAACATTATTATGCAACGATATATTACAATATTATTATATTATTGCTTAAAAGATAATTTTAACTTTAGTAACAAAAATTATTACAATATTTATTTTAATTTTGTCAAAATATATTATTTTAAATAGTTATAAATTATTTTTGAAATTTATATTTATAATTATAATATAAAATAATTTCCTCATTAATTTTCGACGAGTTGCATACTAGTTAATATAATATATATATATATATATATATATATATATATATATTGAATTACTTACTAAAATCTACTTATTTTGCAAAGTATAAAAGTATATATGGATTTACTTACTATGTAATACAAATGTTACTAATTTAGACAATCCTAACCATTACTAAAATTTGTGGATCATTTCTTTCATTCAATTAATCTTATATAATATATACGCTGGATTACTCGCTGAAAATTAATTATTTCTCAAAAATATGGAAGTATATATGATTTTATCAACTATAGAATGCAAATGTTACTATTTATAGAATCTGTAATCATTAATTTATAGAATCTGCAATCATATTAATAAAAAACATTGTGGATCATTATCTGTCATTCAATTAATTCCATATAATATATTATACATAGCAGCACCTTGTATAGGTTAGGCGGAGCTTGAAGAAGCGAGCCCCTATCAGAATCAAAGAAAGCCTTAATAAATTTAATTATTTTGGCAAAACACAAAAGTATATATAACTTTACAAGAATTACTAATTTGGCAGCACATAATGATTATTAATATATATATATATATATATATATATATATATATATATATATGAGATAGATTAAATGAGAACTAATTCTTAGATGAGATTGGAAATCAATCTGTATCGTTGATCTTTGTATAATTTATGGTCTAAATTAATTGTGCATCAAATTTATGCATAAAATACATTAAAATGCATGATGCATGTTTTAGTTTATATATAAGACTTGGTTCTCACTGGATTTTATCCCCATATATATATATATATATATATGTATGTATATATATATATATATATATTAATTGTATTATTTTAAAATAAGTTGTATGTATTGATCTCGCCGTTTTAATTTCACTTGAGTTTTTATTTTTAATTAAATTTTGAATATTGATTATGGTGATTGGTGAATCCATTAATGATAAATAAAATTTTTAAAATGCAAACTATTATTACCAACATACAAATGTAACAAAATATAAATTAATTTAGTAGACAAATAGAATATAATTTTGACCAACTACCCTATATATAGACCAAATCTATGTGATAATTAGTCACAACAACTTTTGAAAAGAGAGAAAATTTCACACCTTTTATTATCATGGCAAAGCTCTTGCCCACCTTCGTGCTTGTTTTTCTTTACTTTTCACTCCTCGTTTCTGGTACGTATATATACCAATATTTTTTTATTTTTCCTTTTCAATAACTAATCCATAACATGAGGGTGATAATTTAAGGCTGAGACTTTTATTTACACACTTTAATCAATTATATTTAAAAAAAAAAGTGAAAATTAAAATTTATAATTTATTTTTTTGTAGGCTCGAGGAGAGTTTTGCAAAATGATTCACGTAAATGCGAAGTATCATTTAGGGAGAAATGCACCATGGGCAAAGTTGGAAATGACAAATGTTCGGAGTTATGCTTAGCTAAACTATTGGGGCAACCTGTAAAACTCTATGGGTGGTATTGTGGGACTTTTTATTGCAGTTGTTACATTTGTGAAAATTTTACACCCCCACCATTGTCGGGACAAATTTAAAATAGGTTCTCGAAGTTTCTAGACTATAAATAAAAACTCAATGGCTTGTTATTCCACAGTATAACATGTCTTATACACTGGTGTATGGAGGAAGGCTGGGGAGGGGCTTTAGCCCCCTCGAAACTTTTTTTCTTTTTTTAGTATTATAAAACATTAATAAAATCCAGAAAAAGAAGGATAGATCAAAGTGTACTTACAGGTAACATAAACCAACAAGAAAGTATATGAACATTCACATCATAATTTATACAGATACATCCACACACACACATATATATAAATCAAGAAATAGGAAGAGGAGCACCATTCCAGTCCTTGAGGCAATCCAACAATGGATCAATGAGTTTCCCTTCACACATAGCTTTAAACACCTTATCAAACTCTTCTCCGGGCGAAAGCGCCTTCTCTCCTCTCAAGAAACTAGTCCCTGCCTCCTCCCTCACAAACTTATACAAAGGATATGATCTGCACTTGTTGATTCTGTTCTCGATCGACGGCTTACCGTTTTCCAGCTCCAGACGAGCCTTGTCCACTTCCTTTGGCAAAAGGGCCTTCAACTCCTCCTCAAACACACCAATCTTCAAGAATATACAACTGCTCAGCTCCTTCTTCACCTCACCATTTCCTAGCGCGTGATCAACCAGCACTTGCCTTAGCCTCTGCATTAGAGGGTAGTTAGGGCTGCAGGGATCGTCGATGTAGGCGAACACGTACTCTCTGTCTACTACTTTCAGCAAATCCTTCTCACAGAATCTGGATGGATGAAGCTCCCCATTTTCCCCTGTTGTGAGGGTCTTCATAGCAACATGGCTCACTGCGTTCTTCACTGAGATCTTGAGGTTCTCTTCCAAATGCCTAAGATCAATGGCTTGGCACAGAGAAACCAAGAACGTCGAAGACATGAGCTTCAAGATCTCGACTGCCTCGGCCGTTTTCCTTGCGGAGATTAGGCCTAATGAGTTCACATCTTGGTTGTGTTGCTCTGCGCTTTGCACGTGGCTTGTGACTGGATTAGCCATGAATTGGAGCTCGGAGCAGTAGGCAGCCATGGCGATCTCGGCCCCTTTGAACCCGTAGTCGAGGCTCGGATCGCGGCCTCCCGAGAGGTTCGAGGGCAGCCCGTTGTTGTAGAAGTCGTTGACGAGCTCCGAGAATTGGGCGAACATGAGCTTCCCTATGGAGGCAATGGCTAATCGAGTGTTGTCCATGGATACCCCAATGGGGGTGCCTTGGAAATTGCCTCCGTGGAGGGCCTTGTTTCGAGAAACATCGATCAACGGGTTGTCGTTCACCGAGTTGATCTCCCTTTCAATGGATTTGGTCGCGGCCCGGATCACCTCGATCTGCGGGCCGAGCCATTGTGGAGATGTTCGGAGGGCGTACCGGTCCTGCTTGGGCTTTTGCAACGGGTCCATCTCGTGTGCCTTTCGGGCTTCCTCGATGTATGAACTTCCGTCGAGGACGTGCTCCATTATCGCAGCCGCCTCGATTTGGCCCGGGTGGTGCTTGAGCTTGTGCGTTAGGTGGTCCGTGAATTCGGGCTTTCCTTGCATGACCTCAGCGAAAACGGCCGATAAAACTTCCGCTAAAATACAAAGAACGTTGGTCTCGAATAGTGTAACTGAGGCCAGGCCCGACCCGACCGCGGTGCCATTAACAAGCGCCAGTCCTTCTTTGGGCTGGAGCTGGAAAAAGCCCTCATTAAGGTCCGCGAAGGAGAAGGCCTGACCTGCATCCAGTACCTCACCATTGGGCCCAATGGCCTTCGAATTGGGCCGGCCCAATAAGAGGCCTGCGATGTAGGAGAGAGGGACCAGGTCACCAGAAGCGGTGATGGTCCCTCTCAGAGGTAGGCATGGTGTGATGCCAATATTAATAAATTTGGTGATCGCTTCTAAAATTTCGAATCGTATGCCGGAATAGCCTTGGAGCAAGGTGTTTATCCGTACAAGCATGGAGGCTCTCGTGGCGGAGCGGGACAACGTGTGATCAGTGTCGGTGCCGGTGCCGAATATTCCGGCGTTCAAAAACCTATTACCCAAATACAAATGTATAAGTCTGTTAAAACACAAAATACAATAACGATAGTTAATTTGTTATTTTATTGTGCATGCGATGCATGGATTTGCAGTGGCAGTGGAGACACCATCATTTGGTGATCATCAACTGTAATTCTTTTATTTATTTGTAAAGCCAAAAACAGTATCGCTTTACATTAATAATTATAGACCACATCATAGTTGTATTTAATTTAATTACATAATCTAACATAGCAACAAGTTAAATTAAGGACCAGTTCTTTGTTTTTAACTTTTTAATGCCGAACTGTCCCCCCACCTAATAGGCTAATACCCACTACACCACACATCAAATTATTCAAATATTATTGGTATATATATAAGTTTGCTTTCAATGTCACACCTAACCCTATCCATAGTTTACCCAATAAAATTAAATCAAAATAATTCACACGAGAAAGCTAAAATTAGTGTCACATTTATACTCAATGTTAATGGATTAAATCTTTTATAAAATAAAATAAAAATACATCTCAAATGATGGCAAGAGGATTTTCACGTCATTTTGAATAAAATATATGAGTATGTTAGAAATTTTTCATGTACTCAGTATTAAAGTGAATAATTTTTATTTTTTTTTTTGTAAATTAAGTAGATTTAATTTTTATTTTTAAATAAATATTTTTTATATTATCTTTATCAAAATGAATATTATACAAATATACCCGAAATAAATAATATATATATATATGTATATATAAAAATTATATAGTATTCCCCTGTCCCATTATTTATTGGATTGAAGAAATACTTCCTCCGTCCACTAATGTTCTTAACATTTTAACTTGACACGTGTTTTAACGTAGTGTTTTGATTTTATGTAGGGAAGTATAGTTAGTGAAGTTTAGATCTCATTTATTATTATTTTTTAATTGAGATGTGTATAGTTAGTGAAGTTTGGATCCCACATAATTTATAACTTTAATTTGAATTGTGTATATATGATAATTATATATAAAAAAAATTAGTGTTAAAACATTGATGAACGAACAAAAAGAAAATATGTTAAAAGGATTGGTTTACGGAGAAGATCGCATACCTAATAAGTTCCTTTTGTAAGGCGCCACCTTGTTTAGTTCTCCTATGAGAAGTAGCACCAAAGCCAGTAGTAACACCATAGCTATCTGTGCCTTTATTCATACTCTCCATCACCCAATCACTACTCGCCTTCACCCCCTCCCTCGCCGCCTCCGCCAGCACCACCGCCGTTCCTCCACCGCTTCCCGCCACCGCCGCCACCTGCCCTATCGTCAGCGTCTCTCCTCCTAGCCGCACCACCCCCCTCCGGTACTCCTCCACCATGCGCTTCACCTCCTCCAGGTGGCTGCCGCCCATTGCCGCCGCCGCCGCCTTCCACATCAACGGATCGTCCTTTCTTGATTGCCCACTTTCAATTGCATTTTCCATTCTTTTTTCTTTTTTTTTTTACTTTTTCTAGATTAATAAATTATTTTGGGGTAAGTAAATGTTGAAGAAGATTAGGAAATTTTGCAAAGCTTGATAGGAGATTAGCTAAGCTGAATTTCCTGAGATAGTTGAGCTAGTTTTGGTTTCTTTAAATAGAGGTACAATCGCCATAGTGTGTTGGTTGAAAGCAATTTCTTGCCGTTGGATTAGCATGGGTATTGAGGGCTGCGATCACGCCACGTGGATTCATGTGGAACTGGTATGCATAAGTTTGGTGGGTTTGGGGAGATTTTCTTTATACATTATTATGTAACTTAAACGTCATCTCCTTTTTTATTAATAATTTTAAGATTTGGTCATAAAAAGTATTAAGGAAAAACGAAAAAAAAAATTATTTAATTTTGTAAATGTTCTTTTTCTTTTTTAATTTTATCGACACTTTAAAAAATATATTAACGAAAAACGAAATAATTGAGAGTGGATGAAAACAGCTTTTATTTCATGCAAATCAAGAAAGCAATACAATCATTATTATTGGTGAGAAAAATTGGTGGCGCAGTACGTTTCCCACCCAAATTTTCTTAAAATTATATGAAAATAACCAAATTATTAAATTAAAACTGTTAATCTATTCACTTCACCAACTCTTGTTGCTTATTTATTAATGTAGGCTCCTTTCTTTCACTTTTCTTTTAGCAATTATACTTCCCTAATTAAGATCAATGTAATATATATCATATCAAATAGGTAAGAAATGTGAATACAATATAAATATATATATTAATAAAAAAACTATGAATACAATATAAATATAAATTTCAATTCATTCTCTAATTACTAATAAATTCATTGTACCGCCAGAACGCAAGACATTCTCGTAGTTCGGGAAGAAATTAAAGTATTTTCCAGAACAGAAGAAATTAGAAATATATACCTAATGTTTTGGCTGAATATTGGGCCTAAACGGCCAAACCTTTAAACATCGCCACTGAGCTTATCAAATTAGTGTGTACGATTTTCTCTTTATTTATTAATGAAAATTTGTTTAGGTAAATACAATTGAGGATGAAAATGATTAATAATTAATGGTCGGATGTATTCACATAACTAATAATAATAAATATATAGATTATTTCTGAACCAGACAATTTTATTATTATTAGTATGCACAAATTGGTACTTAAGCACGAAAATATTATAAAATCAACAACTGATAAAAATGAGAGAAAAAAAGAGTTATATAACCACTTAAAACCATACATCAATGTCATTTAAAATCTATATCCAAAAGGTCATGCTCACTAATTAACAGTGTTCTAAAAATCGAACAGACATAGGGTATTGCCGATTAGCGTCTAGCGACTGTTAAAACATGCTAATTAATATCAAAAACTTGAGTTAGTTCCACGTACTAATATAATTCTGACTTTGAATTAAGCTGAAATTATTTATGCTTATATATATATACATACATATTTACTAGAATATGTCAACAATATTAATTTTGATTTTGAAAATCAATATATAATCAGTGGTGCTCTTGAATTCTTGATTTTCGACTGGATTTTATTAATCATGGTGTGTTTTAATATTTATTTTATATAATTTAATGCGTTCTTGATTGATGGACATGTAAAATTTTTATTTGTCGATTGAATTTTATTGATTAAGGTGTATTTTAATATTTATTTTATATAAAATGGTAAAAAAAAATAAAAATTATAATAATTGGTATGATATTATGTAATATTTGTATATCAACTGCGAAAACGTTATGTTGTACTGTCAAATAGGTGTGCGGACCAAATAATAATGAGATATATATGGGATGGATAAACTTGTTCAAGCGACTTTCTAAAAGTCATTTTTCTTTACCAACCACCACTTAATTTTATATAAATATGTGGTTGGTGTAATTAGGGAATACTATAATATATATGAAGAAATTTCCATTACTTGTTCAAGAATTTGTCCCCACCATCATTCTAAGTCTAAGTCTATTCTCATTTTGTCTATTAACAATCCTAAATTGTCCAATACGATCGAGTTTAATCAGTCAATTTAATTAGGAATATGATTGTGGGAAAATTTGATTTTGAATTTATAGGGTTTTTAATTAATTTCACAGATATATATTTATTTTTTGAAATTTAAATTGAAATTTTTTCAAAATTGAATTTCTTCGTGTATGAAAAATACATTGCGAAAGATTTTGAATATTTTAGGTTCATCTTGGTGGAGGCTATTAGACACAAAAGTTGAAATATCATATCAAAATTGAAAGCTCATGGAATGAAAGCCCATGGTATTTGGTCTTTCACATTCTCATTACTAATGAGAATTTACGTATGGCTTTTAAATGGGAACCTTGGCATCCCCTCGTGCAGCTATAAAAGGGAGGTTTGAGAGCTCATTTTGAACACACTAACACCAACAAGTGTTATTTCTTCTCTTCATTTGTATACATTTTCATAGTAGCTGTGCTAGGAGCATTGCTTGCTCAGTTTTCAAATCTTGACAAGTTCATCGGAACCTTTAGAGTTTGTGGTGCTACTACTCTAAATGAGAAAGTCATTTTATCTTTGAAAATCATACGCCGGACCGTGAGCACTAGTCAAAGAGTATCTCGTCTTGCGAAAAGAGGTCTTCATCGACTTGACTTGTCAAATTTGTTTATATTTCAATTTTGATTTTGTTGTAAATCTAACCTTCCATTTTTAGGTTCAGTTTCTTGTAATCTCAAAGCATTGTAATTCCTATAATTCGATTATTATCGAATCATGATCACTTTGATTAACAACAAATTATTATTACAATATACTCCCTTCGTCCCCCTTTAGTTGTCCAGTTTCTTTTCGGACTGCATACTAATAAAGTACCAATTAACACTTATCTATCAACTTTCTCTTTATTATTATTATTTTATTCATAAGTGAGACTAAATAGAAAATTGGACAACTAAAGTGGAATATCCCAATATGATATATCGGACAACTAAAGTGGGACGGATGAAGTATAATCTAATTGATTCAAGAAGGTGCAAAGTTAAATATTAAAATTTTATTACATCATCATAGACTCCCAACTAAAAAAAACATAAGTAGATAGTACTCCGTGCATGTTTTAAAGTAGCTAGTCACTTATTTTCGGAATTCTAATTATGATACGGTGGATCGCTGCTGGTATGATTACAACATAAGATAATTTTCATTTATTTATTAATGGCAATAATTCATAAATCACAAACAGATATAATTGAATTACATGTAACTCAGCAAATATGCCAATTAAGCCACCCCGTGAGGCAGAAGCTATGAATTATGAGAACAATTATTTATTATATAATAATCCAGATTTATATTTCAAAAAAATTCCATAATTGGTAGTATGAGTTACTTTAAAACCATAATCATCCCCTTAATTTGCACATATTTTACAATGTTAAACCCAAACGTCAATGCTCAGTTATGCAAAAGGCCATTAATATTATATGCAGTCCAATTTATGTTTGGGCCTATGAAAGCCCAAAATACGCTGCCAGTATTGTTTTATGTGTGCTGTGTTACAGTGTAGAATGTTTAGATGCTATTTTTCCAATTTGCTAAAACTTAGTCGCGTTTCTTGATCAGATATCGGTTTGCACCTTTACCCAATTTGAGAAGTAGCATCTGTTGATCAATGATTATACAACGGCTGTCCTTATGAACTAATTGTTCTACACTTCTTACTTGGTGTAGCTTGTTACATGGGTCGTGAGTGGGAGTTTAGTTTCTGTTTGGGTATGTGTCATTGGATTGCTGTTGCGTATTCAGCTCCTGTTGCAGCTGCTACCGCTGTTTTCTTGATCTACCCAATTGGTCAAGGAAGTATCTTATTAAAAGTAACCACTTTCTCAAAAATATTTAGTAGATAAGTTATAATGATAAAATTCATTAGTAATATATATATATGTGATATTATGCCACTACAAAATTTAGTTAATTACTTACGGAAAAATCTCTCGATAAAAGTCAAAAATCCATCGGTAATACAAAGATTGCCAACATAATTCATCCGCCGACAATACCTTCGTCGATAATAAAAATAAAGATTACCGAGTAAATAATATATCGGCAATAAAAATTAAAATAATATTTATATTTTGAATTATTCCGTCGGTAATATAATGAAATTATTAATTTAATTATTTTATTTTCTCTCAATAATTCTTTGGTAAAAATTTAAATAAAATATTAATTAATATTTTTTTTATCTCTCAATAAAAAAATCTCGATCCCAAATTTTGACCCTAATTTTGGAATTTTCTATGAATATAAGTTAGTTAAAGGTTTGAAACATAATAATCAAATGTAAGACTTTGGCATCGTGAAATTGTCAATTCTTTTTCTGATGATATTCTTGCTTTAATCACCGAAGCCCCAAAAGGCACAAACATTTAATATTAAGTTATTTACATACATTGAATATAAAATATATGAGAAAATAATAATAATTAATAATAAAAAGAAACTGCCGTGACATCTCATCAAAATCTGTTGGAATTATCTCGAAAAGCTAATCTGTTTCGGAGAGTACGATGTTAATGTTTTTCCTTTTTTTCTATTTTCGTCCATATTCATCTTCTCCTTTTCTCTGTGTCGCTTTGAGCATCGTTATATTTGGAAAGATGACGTGTCAATCGTAGGTCCATTGGCGGTTCGCACTTTGCAGGTGGGGTCCCTTTCCGTTCAAACTTTATTTCAAACTCGTGAAAATACTTTCTTTTCTTTGATTCTATCGCATTCGACTAACTACACTTCATCACGTTTTTTATCATCTTTTTCTGTTCGAGAATCATGTCTGCACTTTGTTCTTAATCTTTTTCTGGATTTTTGTCGACTCGTCTTTGTCCCTCTTGGAGGCACAACAAGAAGAGAAGTAAAAGGAGAAAAATTGGTTCTTGCAGTGAAGGGAGAGATGGGGTTGTTGAGCAGTTTCTTGGGAATCTTTGGGTTTGGAATTGGGATTCCGATTGGTCTCTTTATTGGGTTTTATCTGTTCGTTTACTCTGAATCCGAAGACGTTGAGGTAAATCATCTTTCTTTTGTGATTGTGTGTCTTTTTTTAAAGATTTTCTTGGTTTTTAAAGACTCGAGTGTAGGATATGGAGAGTAGGCCGCCATTTTCAGAGCTTGATGTGGTTGCGTTGGAAGAGCTCATGCCGGAGATACCCTTGTGGGTGAAGAGCCCCGACTACGACCGGGTAAATACACTGTTTTGTCTACTTCACTTCATGCAATGCAGTTTATATGGAAAAGAAAAGGCTAATGAAAGCAAAGGCTGTGGATAATTGTTTGAATACATGCTGCAGGTAGATTGGTTGAACAAGTTTATATCATACATGTGGCCTTTCATGGAGAAGGTACTTTACTATCTTCCTAAACTTGCATATCATACCGTTCACGCGTTTCTTGCCATTGACGAACGAAGTGCAGGCTATCTGCAGCACGATCAGAACCACAGCAGAGCCGATCTTCGCAGAGTACGTAGGGCAGTTCAAGATAGAGGCCATCGAGTTCAAGAATCTAAGCCTCGGGAATCTTCCACCAACAGTTCATGGTGAGCACTCCTCCTTTACTATTCGATGCAGAGCAAGGTTTTGACAGCATTTAACCGGATTTCTTGATGATCTTCGATCTATAGGCCTTAAAGTATCCGAAACGAACGAGAGGGAGCTAGTGATGGAACCGGCTATCAAGTGGGCTGGAAATCCTAATATAGTCGTTGCAGTAACTATTTCATCTATAAAAGTGACGATACAGTTAGTCGATTTGCAAGTTTCTGTTATGCCTCGGGTTACTTTGAAGCCCCTCGTGCCTACGATCCCCTGCTTTGCAAGCATAGTGATGTCTTTGTTGGAGAAGGTAATGTAATAGAATTGGTGTTTCATTCTAGTTCTTGATCTGAGAATTTGTGTTTCTTTCCTTACACAGCCACATATAGACTTGGGCGTGAAGGTTTTGGGAGGCGACTTGATGTCCGTTCCCGGCCTCTATCGATACGTTCAAGTAACGATCTCTAAACTTCTGCTTTTGTTCTTTACTTCGATTAACAAAGTCAGGTGATCATTGTATGTAATCTTGGCAGGAGAGGATAAAGAAAGAAGTAGCTAGTCTTTACCTTTGGCCTAAATCTCTTGAAATACCGATTCTTGATGCTTCAACGTGAGTTGCTCCTTTACTTTTGAGCATAGAATGTTTGTGGTTAAAGCCTTATATATGCTGAAGCATCCCTTTCCGATGGTAGGGTGGCGGTGAAGAAGCCGGTCGGGATCCTGCACGTGAGAGTCGTACGTGCAACGAAGCTTCTCAAGATGGATCTGCTCGGCCTATCCGATCCCTACGTGAAGCTGAACCTCAGCGGAGAGAAGCTGCTTCAGACCAGGAAGACAACGGTGAAGAAGAAGACGTTGAATCCGGAGTGGAACGAGGAGTTCAAGCTCTCTGTGAAAGATCCTCAATCTCAGATGCTTCACATAAACGTCTACGATTGGGACAAGGTATGTAGTGCAGGGGAGGATTTCCTTTTGATTAGTGTTGCTAGCAACTGCTTGGCGTTCGTCGTTCGTAACATTGATTGTGACAGGTAGGATCGCATGATAGGCTCGGGACGCAGCTTTTCCCTCTGAAGGTGTTGATGCCAAATGAGTTGAAGGAAGTCACCCTCGACTTGTTGAAAGACACGGTTATCTCTGCTGCTAGCAACAAGAAGCAACGAGGGCAGCTCTTTCTTGAGCTGACCTACGCTCCGTTTAGAGAGGACAACGATGCTCTCATCGGGGGCCTTGATGGCTTTAGTAGGAAGGACAGCATGATGGATAGGGCTATGAGCAACGTAAGCGCTTCGGGTGCGGGCTTGCTCCTAGTCAACGTACAAGGCGCGCACGATGTGGAAGGATCGCGCCACAACAACCCCTACGTGTTGGTGATCTTTAGAGGCGAAACGAAGAAATCAAAGGTAGGTAGATAGTTATATATTCCATCTTTTGTTAAAATGCTTCTTTCTTTGTATGTTATATCGAATAACGAAATTGGAACGATGGCGTTTTAGATGGTGAGGAAGACGCGCAACCCTTTGTGGAACGAGGAGTTCCAATTCTTGCTAGAAGAGGCTCCTTTGCAAGAGAAGATTCATATAAAGGTTATGAGTAAACGAACGAGCCTAAGCTTCCACTCGAAGGTATGGCATTCGTCGTCCCATCTATTTCGTTTAAGACAGTTCGTTTCGATTACAACCCTTGATGAATTCTTTTTCCAAACCTAGGAATCTTTAGGACACGTCGATATTAACCTTGGGGATGTCGTGCACAACGAGCGAATCAACCAGAAGTATCATTTGATCGATTCGAAGAACGGAGTGATACATGTTGAATTGAGGTGGAAAACCATACGAGGGAATTAAGCTTGGAAGGGTTTGATTACTCATTTATGCAAGGAAGAAGGTGGAGGTGAAATCATGCACAATGGCGTATTAGATAATATTCACAAATCTTCGAGGGTATAATAGTCATTTAAGTATTGTTTTAGAAACGGGCAATTCTTTGGTGAACATACACAATGCAATTTTACTTATATACTTGAGTAAAAAACTAAAATGGAGAGCAGCCAAACTAATAATATTGTTTTAATCATATTAAATTCAATGTCCTATTTTTGTGTCCATATTTTATATTTCATAATTAAAATTTAATTTCATACTACATAATATTAGAGTTTATTCTACCTAAATAGGATATATAATTATTTTTTAACATGATATTATGGTCATGACTTGATGGAATATTTCCTTATATATCATAATTGGTAAACAAGAAACGTGCTGATAAAATGGGCTTCTTGGGCTAAATCATAAAATGGTCCTAACCAGTTATGAAAACAAATTAAAACCCAAATCTTTGATTGGGTCCAGTCCACAACCTTCTTGCAATTCGAATTTCTCAAAATAATTTTGTAAATATTATTTGCATCTTTTTGTTTCAAACCATTTTCTTTTCAACAAAAGGATTTCTCGTAATTTATTTCCGTGTTTTCTTTCACAATTTATTAACTCCAAATTATACTCCTAATTACCAATTATATTAACATTAATTAAAATACTAAAATTATATTTTCTAATCGCCAGTTAAAACTTAGTTTAACATAATTCAATTACTAAAAGTAATATATTAAAAGTGATATTCTGCATTCATCTACTCCTTTAATTTTAAGCGTTGCATTGTGCATTTTACTTCATCAATATATACACATTAGATATATGAACATATGAAATTAAAAAAAAAATATCTTAATAATAGCATGCATAGATATTTTTTTGGGTTGAAATTCGAGTGGATAAGAGATCCATGTGATTAGATGAGCATTTATATTTGTAATGGCTGTGATGAATTAAGGCAATGAATGAATGTGCAAGTTGATTGGATTAGGTTTGACTTATAGGTAATGGTGATGATGAAATGCGCATGTGACATCATATCATATCATATATAATTAAGTGGAAAGCTACTCAAGAAATGCTTCATCACTCATCCATCAACTGAATTGAGATGGATGTGTATGGGCATGCACTAGCTACATCATATCAATTATTATAGAACAAACTATCATAGAAAGGTATTAGGACACACAAAAATTCTTCACACCTTTGTATTCGATCTCCTTTAATTTGGGTATCATAATTGTAACGTTGAGGCAGAAATACGGAGTGATCGTTAGTGGAGAGTCACGAACAATGAGCGGCTCAACTTCAAGGCGGAGGATTACATAAATGAACCGAAACACACCGGAATAAGAGGGATTATGAGAATATGCACGTATGAGACTGCACACTCAAAGAGAGCTTTGGATTTGATATGATTTAGTCATACCATCAAGGTACATCTTCTTTTCTGGTGTGGTGACTCTTCCATGAAAACTTTAAAATCGTCGGTCTGGAAGTTGGGTCGTTACATCATCATCTACATCTGACCACTATATATGCTCCTCACTAGTTAAGATTAATCTATGGTCTAATCTATATTTGCAAAATATAATTAAGATTAAATACTAATTAATTACCAGTATGCATATAGTAAGGTATAATGATGCTTGCATGCCCTACATGCATAATTACATATTTGAGCCGTTTAACTACACTTATTTTATACTACTTCATTAGAGACAAAACCCTAATTGATTATTTTTTTTATATATACTTATAATTGGATGCCTTTGATTTGTATTTAAGCATGGGGAAATGAGAGGACTAGCTAGCTAGGTTATATGTCTTTGTGCAGGCAGGAAAAAACAAGAAAGCCATTAATCAAACTACCTTTAGTGGGAGGCAAAGCAATACACAAGAAACTACAAAATCTTGGAGTTAATCAAGAATTTAGAACAAATAAAAGAGGAATAAACGAAAAGAAAAGGGATAATTTTTTGAAAAAAATAAAATAAAGTGAGCTTTCTAGTTGACTTGCCCCAGAAAGTCTGGCAAATTTAGAGGGGATAGTAAAAGGGAATCCTATACCTTTAATAAAGAGGCTATCAAAGGATTCTCTTTTGTTAATTAATGGATCTCTAGCTACTAATTCCATAGCATATGATATGTGTGTGTGGGTATTTTTTTAGTGTATATAGATAAATGAAGCTTTACTCTACTTCTCTTCCACACTCAAAACCCACACCAAAAACACCCACATCTAGGGTTAAGAGGATTTTCTCCTTTCGGAGCCTATCCCAAAGCAATTCCAATATTGGTCGTGAATATCTGTATTGGTTGTTCGTAGTTCAAGAATTCTTGTTTGAACAATTCATATCATCCATACAACACTTCATAGATTAAAAAAAAAACATTGTACACTTTGTGCTTCCCCCTTAACCACACTAAATAGAAATCATCAAGAAGTTAGGTTGATAAAGAAGGTGCATGTGTGAGTTAGTGGAGTTTTGATTTCTTGGTGTTTATTGACATCGAAACACACACAAGTAGGGTTAAAGGAGGTAAGTTGGGTTGGGTAATTGGGGGGGCATGTGTGTAGTCTCAAAAGGAGGTGTGAAATGAAAAGGATTAATCAATATCTTGGTTCCTAGTTGGTGTGGTTTTGTGGGGGAGAGGGAATAATAAAGCTTTTATTTTTTGCAGCTTAAAAAGATATATAGCATTTCACCTTTTAAAAGGTTGTCTTTTGAGGGAGTAAAAGTAGAAATATTAAAGTGGGATGAATAGGGAACACCACTACCACCATGTACACAAATCAAACTATGTGTTGCATATGCTTCTTCCTTTTCTTGATTTTCTTTTTCTAATTTATTTATAATTTTATGGAATTTGATGTACTTGTTTCAATGTTTTTGTTTTTCTTGTGGGATTTGGAATCTGCACTAAGTTTGAAGTTGAGAGGATAAGAGGTTGTAGGTCAAGATTCTCCATTTTCAAGGCATGTAATTGGATAAATTCTTTTTGATGCTACATTCTTTCTCTACCAACAATTTTAATGGGAGATATGTTCTTGTACCACTTGTTCTTAATTAGTGGTTACAAGCAATATTCAATTATTCATACATAGGAATGTACCACAACCTAGCTAAATTATTGAATAAAGGTGTCAATTACAAAAAAAAACTTTAAATTAGAGTAAAAAAATATATTATATAGTCATTATATACTTTTAATATAAAACTCCCTTTATTTTGGGACTTAGATTTCTCTTTGATTATGATTGATGGAAAAATTGGATTTATTGATCTGTGGTGACAACTCTATGTTTGTAGTACACTAATAGGCTACGCATCATGACTGCAACAACTCATTAAAGATTTGTTTCTTTTTTCTTTTTCATGGAATTGAGATCATGTCATGTGCATGCTATAATGTGCTATGTGAAAATATGAAATTTTAATTATTAATATTGACATAA
The DNA here is from genome assembly GCA_026898415.1 of Leonotis leonurus. Taxonomy (NCBI): domain Eukaryota; kingdom Viridiplantae; phylum Streptophyta; class Magnoliopsida; order Lamiales; family Lamiaceae; genus Leonotis; species Leonotis leonurus. The sequence goes on from JAPKLX010000027.1 coordinate 802,939, forward strand.
TATTTTAAGACACTTATTTGCAATTTTCAAACGAATTTTCAATTAATTATTGCAATTTTGACTCTCCTAATTAATATTATTTTGGCAAGACTCATCTGGCATATGATGTAAGTTGTGAATACCAGCTTTATTTGTGTCATAAAATTAAAATTTATGCGATGTGGATGAATTGATTAATGGATTAGAACACTTAATTTGTTGCCAAAATTGAATGAGCCACTTTCTTTTTTTGAAATTAATAATGGAACCCTCCCCTCATCTAGAAAGAAAACAGCTGTAGTATTTATTTATAATCACCAAATAAATTAAATACTGGAATTAATGTTCATCATCGATAAAACACGCTTAAGAAAATTAAGCAACTTTATTTTGACCTTATAATTTTCTAACATACTATACATATGAAATTTGACAATTTCTTGTAATATTAAATATGTGGAAGAAAATTAATAAGACTCGAAGGCGATTTTTAAAAATTTGTTTCCTCAGTATAGAATAGAACAAATTAATAGGAAGAACTTGAATTTGGTAGTTCATGCATAATTATAATTAATTAAGAATAATCCTCGTGGGAATAATTAAAATAATTAAATTAAAAACAAAAACAAAGTCCTCGAGTGCCAAACTTTGACTATTCATTCTTGTGCTGTCGAAATTGATGACCTCTGTCGGAAAAATAAACCCCACGCTTTCACCTACCAAACATTTTGCATTTTATTATTCAATTTAATGATTTAATCGATAAGAAATACTGATTTTTAATCAATCTTTTTTCTCGAAAAATAATATTCATAAGAAAATTATTCGAATTAACAAGACTAGCTAGCTCGTATATAGTGCTAATTATTAATTAGTTGATTCGAGGAAAAATATTACAAAAGTGTAAGACTAATGAAAGGGGTAAAGATGTGCACGTGTGGTTATAATAATAATCATAATCATCATTTATCAACATTATGCATGTCTCTTCTTTTTTACCAAGCAAAGATTTCAACCATTTTGACCCTTCTGGGACTAGAGTTAAATTAAAATAAAATAAAATGGTATGATTATAGAATTTATAGTGACCATTTTAGGTCTACCATGTAATAATGCCAATTATATCCACTTGAGATCTTCCAATAGTACAAAAAATTTGTGGCCTCAAAAGATCAAGAAAATATTACCAAAGAAAATAGTACACAAAGTATATATATTATATTTAAGTGTTAATGGGTAAAACTACTCATTTTGATAATAGTGCATGTGAAAAATACACATTCTTAAAACGTACGTGGAAAATATTCACTTTTTTCTTTTAAAAGAAAGTGAAAAATATCTTACGCATTGCATTGAATTTATTAATTGTTGATTGTTATATATGAAATGATATCTTCATTATAAACAAGCACAAAAAACTACAACAACTGGCTAAACCCTAATAGAATACATCCACCGCCGGTGAGAATTCACCAGCGGTGGATGCTTTTTGCTAGAGTTTAACCAGCGGTTGTTATATATTTAGGAATGAAAAATTATGTTATCAATATATATACCACAACTGTTGGCTAAACCCTAATAGAACGCATCCACCGTCGGTGAGAACTCACCAGTGGTGAATGTCTTTTGTTAGGGTTTAACCAGCGGTTGTTATGTATTTAGGAATGAAAAATTATGTTATCAACATATATACCACAATTGCTGGATAAAACGTAAGGGTTAGCAACCACCACACGTTAACCAAGACAACGGTGGATGTTCCTATGCCAGTGATTGTTGCCTAAATCAATTTATAAGATGATATATTGCTATAATATATAACCACAACTAGAAAACAAGTAGTATATGGAATCCACCGTTCGTAATTTTGACGTCAAATTGATATATGGAAAGATAAAGTGGCCAACGGTGGTAGAGAAAAAAAAAACGTCAAATTGATATATGGAAAGAGAAAGTGGCCAACGGTGGTAGAGAAAAAAAAAGTGTGTGTCAACAGTTATGGGAAAGTGAAAAGAGAAAAAAATGAAAAGAGAGATAGTATATTAACTTTTTAAAAAGTGTGTATTTTGTAAATATATTTGGATAGTTTTAATTTTCTCCCTATATTTAATATATAATTTAACTAATTAATAATAATAAATCAAATAAACTTAATTAAACTCAATATAAAATACATCCAAATCAAGCTATTGAGACGTGTAAGGAGAGCGTATGATTATAATTTATTTTATCCAAAAATACTTTTAATCCAAAATTAATAAAACACACAATTTTAATAAAAAAAAATCACCGAGTAACAAATTAATATTACTATAATTTGAAAGTTGAAAATGGAGAAAGTCCAAAAACAAGGCAACAAACTATTATTTGAAAGTTGACAACTGAAGAAGACCAAAAATAAATAAAATCCCAGAAGAAAAAGGTCAAAACCCAAAGCTTCATAAAAGTACACATGTATGTATGTATACCATAATGTATTGTACCAAACTTTATATCTGCACATTTTCTTCATATTATATTATTCAGACACAAACCACAGCCAAAGGTCAAAAGCAAACAGCATAGCTCCATAGTTTCATTCATTTGGTGTTATTCAATTCAACCTCTCTCTCTCTCTTGGCCGCCAGCAAGAAGAGTGAAGCAGTACCCCTCTTCTCAGTAGAATCTCCTCTTCAAAATCCTTAGAAAAGAAACACAGTCGCACCCAACTCTCTCTGTTGTTGTTTTTTCTAGATTTGCGTGCTTGACTAATCTTATCCTCTTATTTCTTGCTCAAACAAAAAGGGTTTCTTCCCTAATTGATTCTCTCTTCTCCACTTGTTGTTCTTGATACAAATCCCATTTCCAGAATCTAGCTTTTCCCCCTCTCTCCTTCCTCATTCTGCTGAAACAGATAGAAAAGAAAGGTTTTTTACTTTCTTGAATCAGTTGCTTTCTTGAGTGTTTTACAAAGTGAAGGAAAAGAAATTGAATGGGGAGTAAGTGGAGAAAAGTGAAGCTCGCCTTTGGACTGAATCTGTGTGTGTATAATCCAAGGAATCATGTTGCCGACAATGATGACGAGGAAGAGTCGCCGCCGCCGTCGCAGCGGCGGTCCGACGCCGCCCTGCTTTCGCCGCCGGGTGACTGGACTTCTACGCCGCCCACCCCCTCTTCCAATAGACTCAGGCTCTCCAAGAGTTTGAGTAGATCTTCTTCCAAGGTTTGCTTTTTCTTTTCCCTATCTCTTCTTTTTCATTGTGCTTCTTTTTTAAGTTCATTCTATTTGATTGAGTATGAATTTTTTTTGCTATTAATTATATTCGATTAGATTTTCTGGTTTGTCTTTTATCTTATAAATAAAAGCGGAATCTTGAGAGAAAATGGAGTTTTTTAGAACTTTAGATGCCTTGTTGCTGCAAAATGGTTGATAATTTGTCTTTTTTGTTTTTTTTTTGGTTCTCTTTATTATGGTTTAGTACTATGATGGGAATTTGGGAATAGTGATGAACAAAGATATCTCCCTTTAGCATACCTACTGCATTGATTAGTTTCCTCAATGCCAGAGCCTTGTTTACATGAGTAAATAAGAAGTAATGTATGTTGTTTTCACTGAAATAGAAGATCATCTCTTGAACAAGGCAGTTGGGAAAGAAAAGCAAGAAGTGTGTTTCTTAATAGTTTCTTGTCTTGATTTGCAGAAGACTTGCTCCATATGTTTGGCAACGATGAGGCTCGGCGACGGGCAGGCGATTTTCACCGGAGAGTGTTCCCATTCCTTCCATTTCCACTGCATTGCTTCAAATGTGAAGCATGGCAACCAAATCTGCCCAGTTTGCAGAGCCAAATGGAAAGAGATTCCTCTGCAAGGACCCAACCTCGAGTCTCCTCCACTGGGGAGAGCTAGAATAAATCCAGTCGATTTCCACCAAAACAATGATTTCATGACAGTTATCCGTCGTCTCCCGCCTTCTCGGACTAGCTCCACCCGCAATGCAGCTCCGATGTTTCAGGCTCCCGAGCCAGCGATCTTCAATGATGACGAGTCACTGGATCATGAGATTGACTGTTCCGAGAAGAGCTTCTCCAACAAGGGCACCACCGGCTGTGATGATCGGAGGGGAGTCGCTATCAAGACGTATACAGAGGTTCCGGCCCTTGCAAAGTCTAGGGCTCAAGACACTTTCACTGTCTTGCTTCACCTCAAAGCCCCATTCTCCAACTCATCGCACGATACCGCCAAAAACAATGCAAAGTCACCCAAGATTGCTCAGACACCTCGTGCCCCTGTGGATCTTGTCACAGTTCTTGACATCAGTGGGAGCATGGCGGGCACCAAGCTTGCGCTGCTCAAACGAGCAATGGGGTTTGTGATTCAGAACCTCGGCCCCAATGACAGGTTAGCTGTTATAGCCTTCTCTTCAACAGCACGTCGCCTCTTCCCCCTCCGGAGAATGACGGAAACCGGGCGCCAGCAAGCTCTTCAAGGTGTGAACTCTTTAGTTGCTAATGGAGGGACCAACATTGCTGAAGGTTTGAGAAAAGGGGCGAAAATAGTGGAGGATAGACGTGAGAAGAACCCTGTTGCCAGCATAATATTGCTTTCTGACGGGCAGGATACATATACAGTGAACAGCAATGGCGGCAGCCGAAATGGCAGAAAAAACTACCAGCTTCTCCTTCCATTGTCCATTCGTCCCAATGAAGCCTTGGGTTTCAAGCTTCCAGTTCATGCATTCGGGTTCGGTGCAGATCATGATGCATCATCTATGCATTCGATTTCAGAGATCTCTGGGGGTACCTTCTCCTTCATTGAAACTGAGAGCGTGATTCAAGATGCATTCGCTCAGTGCATTGGTGGCCTTCTGAGTGTTGTGGTGAAGGATCTGAAAGTTAGAATTGAGTGCGTTCATCCAAGCATTCGTCTTGGCTCAGTGAAAGCAGGAAGCTACCCCAATCGGATCTTGTCGAATCAACGGACAGGATCTATCGACGTTGGAGATCTTTACGCAGATGAGGAGAGGGACTTCTTGCTCTCCATGAACGTTCCTGCAGAAACCTCGAGCAATGCAACAACACTCTTGAAGGTAAATTGCATGTACAGCGATCCCTTAACAAAAGAATTAGTGACCTTAGAAGGCGAAGAGGTTAGAATCCAAAGAACTGACCTGGCTCGACGGGAAGAGGTCTCCATCGAAGTTGAAAGACAGCAGAACAGGATCCAAGCAGCCGAGGCCATGGCACAAGCTCGAGCTGCAGCTGAAAAGGGAGACCTGGATGGTGCTGTCACCATACTCGAAAACATACGCAAAGCTCTTTCAACAACGGTTTCAGCCAGATCTCATGATAGGCTCTGTGTATCTCTCGATGCTGAGCTCAAGGAAATGCAGGAGAGGATGGCGAGCAGGCACATCTACGAAGCATCTGGTCGAGCCTACATTCTATCTGGACTGAGCTCGCACTCTTGGCAGAGAGCAACAGCTAGAGGCGATTCCACAGACGGTTCAAGCCTTGTTCAAGCATACCAGACTCCGTCTATGGTGGAGATGCTTACTCGTTCCCAGGCCTCGTTGCTGGGCAGCCCCTCAGCTCAGAGGCTGCTCCGGCCAGTACAGTCGTTTTCTTCACAACAGAAGCCAAGATGATCACCAGAAAGGCAAGGCTACCACCCTTCTTTTCTTGGTCTTCTTTCGTGGAGGGAATAAACTCTGTAAAGGGGTTGGATATATTGGGAAGAAATGGGAACAATGTAGCTAGGATAGCAACTGTTTTCGTAGTGTGTGATTGTTGGGGGTGATGTAGATAAGGGGGGTATATGGTTTTTGAGATAATCGGGTACTATTATTAGCTTTGTATTGTGGAGACACAAACTTTCCACGTTTTAAGTATAAGAATTGCAATGTCATTTTGTTTATATATTCTAATTCGTGTTGCAATTTTAAGATTCACAAGTGACCATCAAATGAAACAACATATGAATGATGATTCTGTTCATTTTATTTGTAAAAGCACGAGTCAAGAGTGCAACAAACAGCTAACCCATCTGAAATTAAAGGTAAAGAGCATATTCACCTTTAGAGCTCATCCCCAGTTGACTTAAAACTTCCATGATAGAAAAGCAGCTTCCTTTTCGAGCTCACATTACCTTTTTACTGCAGTTGCCTTTGAAGTTCTTGTTCTATACCACACCTTTCTATGGCAATGGCATTATCACCGATGAATAATAAGTTTTCCAAAGTATGTGTGTAGGAGAGAGAAAGAGATCCAAAACTTTTCATACATGTAGAATATTTGAGAATGTGCACTAACCAGTAAGTAGCATGGCAAGTACGGTTGCATCATACAGGCCAACAATAACACTTATTCTATCAGAAAATTAGCTGACCGGAGTATGCAGACTACTCTACGGTTCGTGACAGAAACAATCCCCTTGAAATGTCACATATAAAGCTTCCAAAAGGCATCAATCCAGCTTCATTGGCTATCATCGAGCTTGGGAATTTTCTTGTATTCATAGTTATCTATGTCAACCTTTTGTTGCAAAGCCTGTAAAAGAACAAACTCAGCACACATCGCGATTTCAAATACACAAGCGACAATAGGGTACCTTCAGCTCTTCCTCCAGCGAAATCGTTATAGGATTGTAGGCATTTAGAGGTCCCGTTCTTGATAGTGCTTTTCTTGTCTCAATAATTTCTCATTCTTGGTCATCCCTCACTTTAGCAATGTCCTTGCTGCAGAGAAGATTTTCATCCATTAAACAAACTGTAAACACCCAAATTAGATGAGCTTAATTAACATACATCGTTGTGATAGAGCTTAATTAACATAAGTGGTTGAGGTGCGTATGAACTACCATTCAGATCAATTCACAACTACCTAAACTTCGTCTAGTCATCATTAACTAGCAAATAATTTTGAGTGCAATCTTATATTAAACTCCAATTCACACAGCAATAATCTCCAGATCCCCAATTTGGCAACTTCAGAGCAAGGTAAGAAATCAAACAAACTTCAACACACACAATTGCGTGGAAAATATAGGGGCGATTAATTCAATGATCATATATCTCTCTGCTAACATTTACAAGATAACAAGTCATGGCTGAACTCGCTTTCAAACTGACCTTCCTTGAAGTAGATGGCCGAGCCCTAGCGCTCCCATAACAGTCAGTGAGATCATAAGAAGACCATATCTCATCAACGGCGATCGTCGCCCCCAACGCTTGAATTTCGACGCTGACGGCGAAGCCCTACCCGTCGACGGCGCTGATCCCATATCTTCTTTCCCCATCTAAACCGACGTCGTTTGAATTATCGTCATTTCCAGTTAAATTCCACCCAAATCAAAAAATTAATAACTAATCTTATTGGTTATTGTTTATATTCGTTACTATAAAAAGAGTTAAATGCATAAAAATACAAAATTTTATAGTCCAATTTTATTTTTTAACATGATTTATATATACTTTTTCAATATTATCAACATTATAAATTATTGAAAATGACTACTTTAGAATTTTTGTCTTTCAAAATTAATTGACTATATAAATACAAGTACGTATTTTTTTATTTTAAATTAAATCACATTAATATTAAATTATATAATTACTTGAATTCATAATTTATTATCTTATTTATTAATCTCACTAGCCTCAGACAACTATAAACACAAGTATTTGATTATGAATTGAGTATCAATGTCTTTTGGAAACACCACTAATTAACATTAGAAACCTGAGAGCATACACAGCTGACAATATGTCCAAAACTGAATCAAGTAACTAACTATGTACCATCAAAATCAAAATCTTTTGAGGAAGAAAAACTAAAAGAGAAAAAGGTGAATTCAACCTCCATTGGTAGGAGACTTCTTAGACTTGAGATCAAAAGATTTAGTCCTAACTTTCAAACCAAACCTCTTGTAGAAGTTGATCCACCTCCCCCTTGTCTTCACCAGCTTCCTTATCTCATTCTTTATGCCGTCGCACTTCTTCTCCAGCCTCCACACCCTCGCCCTCACCTCATTCAACGTCGTCGAGCTCCCATCCGCCCCTACCGTGCTCCCTCCCAGGCTGTCCGCCACCACGAACCAGCCAGCCATGTAGGACCGGAGCCGGAGCTGCTCAAAGAAGAGCACTTGCATCGTCACCCTCAACGGAAGCATCTCGTTCTGAGCTGCGCTCGTGCTCGCCTCGATCGATAGCTTTTCGCAGTTCATTAGCCTGCAGAGCAGCTCCTTCTCCGACTCTCCCAACCATGGATGTGACTGCAAGTTAAGGAAACACTATCAGCTTAGCATCAAGAAAACACAAATATATGAACATGGACAAGAAGATTAACCTTAAGGTATGCATCGATGGCGTGATAGATCCCGTCATCTAACGACCTAGCATAGTCGGGAAGCGAAGCTGCAAGCAACACGAAGTCCTCTAACTTCAAGCTGGAGTCAGTAGCAACCTCAGCTAAGTAGCCATCTAGCAAATTAGCCACCATTGACATGAGAGGAGGCGCATCGAAGCCTTCCACGTTCCGTTCCTCTTCGCCCTTGTACTCATCATCTTGAACCATATCCAAGAAATGATCGACGATCCTCTGCACACACTCCACGTCGTACGCATTCTCCTCAGACGAGACAGTATTCGGTATAAGAAGATCCTGCAACACTGCCTGATCCAACTGCATTCCTACCCTCCTCTCTAATGTCTCCCTACAAGAAGTACTAGCATCCAAAATCAAGGCAAATTTCAAAAGTTCAAGCATAAATTTGGTAGGCGACGCGCCCTTTTGATCAGGAAGCAACTCCGTTATCTCCTCAACGAGAGTCCTGTGCTCCTCATTGGATAACGAATGAACCGACTCATGGTTCCTCTGGCAAAAGCTCGACCTCCTCCCCTGCAACGGGAGATGACTCTTCGTGTAGAGCACGAGCGCCCCACCAATCCTTGTAGGCGACATGCCTTTAGACACAACAGCATTTATCAGCCTCTTGAAGAGGGGGAGGTTGAGGACCGCCGCATCATCATACCACCAGTCTGCAGCAGGGGAGCAAGGCTCGGAGGATGAGTGTATCCCGTTCCACACAGCAGGCGTATTCGGGCTGGGGTGAGCGTTCTGGCCATTAGGCAGGCCGGAAAACGCTCGATCCTCGCATGCTTTATCAGCAAGCGAGTCTATGCATCTTGAGATTATGTGAAGCTCCTCAGAGAAGGGAAGCACGGCCTCACACGTTTCGAGGGCTTGCACAGTTCCCTCCCAACTGTTGAGAACTTCTTCGAGGAAACCATCTGTTTGTGAGATGAGGTTACCTTCCCCGCACTCTTCAGTCATTTGGAGATACTCAGCTGCACATCTCAGACTTACTACATTCGTTGCAGTTAGCTCGAATTTGACATCATAACAAAATTTGGCTATGAATGGAAAGGATCCTGCTCCACCGGGTAAATCATGGAGAGATAGAGAAGTCTTTGCTCCATCCTCTTTTTCTTGGATAATTTTCTCGAACAGTTTGCTTCTCGACAATAGAGGAAACTGGATGGCATTGAGGGAGCAAAAAAGGTGTCAAGACAGATCATAACAAACTAAAGACATAGCAAATAGCTTCTCTTCTACATGGCTATGTTAAGATTATATAAAGGGCTAACATGAGAGAGAGAGACCTTGTGAAGATGGAAGGACGTGTGTCCAACTTCAACACAAACATCACTAGGAAGGCCAGTGGTGCAGACCCTGAAAACAGAAAGCTTCAACAACCGATTTCATAATATGGAAGATTTCATAAAGTTTACCATATTCATTACCACTCTACAAGACTACAACACTGCTTGCATTCTCCATATTGAATAGATTATAGATCCCCAAATGCCCAAATTAAGCATTTGGTAAATCCCCAAATGCAAAAGCCAAAAATCAAATTGCATGTATCACTAATCAAAAGATAAAAAAGAAGCAAAACAGTCTAATATTCCTGCAGTTTGAATCAATTGAATAAGAGTGATAATCAAGAATCACCAAATTAGCTCGAACAAGAATCGGCCCACATCAGATATTTTATGAATCTAAAACAACGTCCACAAAAATCATAAAATAAATACTTAATTTTTCGAGCCCTCCAACTGAAAATCCTCAAAATTACATAAAATAAATACTTAATTCATAATCATGGATCGGAAATGGAAACACAGACCAGCTTTGGCCCTCCAACTGAAACACGTCTGTTTTCGAGCCCAACTTCATGCATGCCATTTTCCCAATTTCTCATGAAAATGCAATACATAAACTGCCGATTGCATTTTCAAGAAACGTACGGAAGAAAATTTCAGGAATTAAAAATCGTTTTCAAGAAAAAGGATAGTGATATTTGTACAAGTTATAATCGATCATGGGAGATTGAAATTTGACCAACAATGTTTTATTAACTTCACTCGAAAGAGATCAGAGAACAATCAATCAAACGTAAAAAGAATCCATAAGACGAAAAAATGTTCTTGTCATGTACAATTCATTCGTCCAGATGGTTGGAGCGGATTGGATAAGATCAAGCAATTTCAAGATTCAAGATTCAAGATTCAAGCTAATTCCATATATATAGCATGTACCTAATTCGGCATACCTAGCTAATCGGACTACTCTAAGAAAAATTGGATATTTTAGGTGCCCAAGAAATTAAGAGTCGCTTTTAACGTTTTTGAGGCGAATTCATAGCATGGACCACTCTAGCTAGACTCATAATCCGGCCGGGAGCTGCCGGAAATTTTAGTCGGGACGTGCCGACGGAACCATCTAGATGCAGCAAAGACAGTAGTTTGTAGTGAGTCATTGAGCAGGCAAGCTAATGGTAGTTTGAAGACATTATTGTAGAGGTTAATTAGAGACCATAAAGTAATCCATCTTCTTTTTGTCATCTCATCTCATCTTAGAGTAGAGAAAAAAAAATGGCTTAGTGAGTTGCAACACTTTCTTGAAAAATGATGCGAATAGTACTGTTCTTCAATTCAACACACACCCACGTGGATGTGTGTGTTGTTTGAAGAATTTTGTTCTAAGCTAAATAAATTAATTCAACACATTTAGACTTGGGCTCTTCAACTCTGCAAACAACCCAATTTATAGTAGATTGGGCCTTTTTATGTTAGCAAAGCCAAGAAAAGTGAAGTCCATTAACTAAGCAAGAAAGAATAAAAGCAAATTGGCATAGACAAAAATCAAGCAAAAACCATGGTTAATAATTAATACGGATATCTAATTTCATTATATTCACTGCTCATATGTTAAAACTGTAATTGAATTTTCAAATTAAGAAATTTCATTGAAGAAAAACATTTTGAGAATTTACTTAGTATTTATAATTTACTGGAAAGAAAAACCTTAGCGTTTGAGTTATAAATGATTGAATCATAGTATTTTACAAATTTAAAAATACCCATAAACAATTTTGTTTTAGATCCAAGCCTATGACCTATATTTCTGAAGGTTTAATTAATTTTTGAAAGCAATAAATATCTATGCCCCACAGAATTGGACCATTCAAACAGGTACATGTCGTTGCGCGGGAAACCCCTAACATCACTGGAAATTTACGGTAATACCCTGCACCCATCAAATTTTTGTTACTATTACCTCATTATTAAAAAAAAAAAAACATAACAAAACTTTGCAGTATTATGTATTAGGCCATCAACTTCTGTTATTTCTTAAGCTCTTTCTATTTAATTTAAACTTTGTTTGATTTAGGCTCTAACAATATATTCCACGTAAGACGATGATGTAGAGGAAATAAATGTCAAAACTACTTATAATAAAATAACTCCCAAGAAAAATTGAAAAATATCACTTTCCTTGCGGCGCCTAAATCGGTGGTATTCACTTACTATAATTAAAAAATTCCACGTCACCGTTATTAATAAATTGGTGGTAACCATTTTATTATTTCTCGTTTTTTTTAACGAGTGTGTGGATATAATATTAAAATTGTTGATAAAATCTCTAATCCTTAATTAATGTCTTGTACGGATGAGAAGAACCATAGGGTTTGATCCTTTGTGTTGGAACTAGAAATGTAGATTAAAATTGAGTTTGAATTTCCATTTTTATTGCGTATAGTTATGAACAAACTAAAACGAATGGAATTAATAAATTTGAGTGATGCATGAAAGTTGGAAATGTATTAGATTGATGCCCTGATTTAAGGGGAGGGGTTGACATTATGACATGTTATGATGTAACATTTGAAGTTGTATATATTTATTACTTATATACTATCTCAAATTCAAGATTAGTAATTGAGAGAGTATAATGAAAAATATATATATCAATTTCTTATACGGGTTTCATAATTCTTAGTAACCATGCATGTGTGTATACTGTATAGGTGCGTGACAACGAAGTTTATTTCTTGCGCTAGAAAGACTTTCAATTTTCAAATTAAAATTTCTTGTTTGATTAATTAAACTAAGTATCTTCTGAAGGTTTATGTACCAATACCAACACACCATTAAACAAACATACGTAAAGATAGTATTATTGTACGATTTTTATATTTTATTTGTTAATTTGTGGGTTAATCAATTTGACTTGTTAATTGGTTATCCTTATACGAGGTACAGAATGAGAGATCAATAAATACGAAACAAAGAAATAAGACAAAACATAGTCACTATGTAACAACCACCGACGCCGCAAATGACCGCCTACTGCCGGTTATGGTTTAACGTCAGAGGTTGTCACCTGGTATAACCGGTGGCAGTGTCGGCGAGAATCAGTGTCGGCACCGACACGCCAGCTCCTTACCGGTGAATTATTCTTGGCTGATTTTTTTGCATTGAGTTAATGGAAAGAGACATTAACCTGCATGCTAAAAATAGCTATCTTTTAATCCAAATCATTATAATCTTAACTATGTCACCGTTTTTAATATATTTAATTTATATTGGTGAAAATTAAATTTTCATTTTTATTATCCTTAATTGCTGAAAATGTGGATTTTCAATATGGGCATGTGAGTTTGGTGAGCATGATTGGAAGTTGAAGTTAGAACGAATTGAATGAGAGTATGAATTAATGAGTAAATCAAGCAATAATTTTCTGAATTTTGTAGTGTGATATCTGGACTATAACACATGCCACTCTGCCCCACCCCAACCAAATATCTATAAATTATCTATAAAAAACAAAAAAATTTATGGTTTATCCCTTCGTAAATTGGGAAATTTTCAAATATATTTAATACCGCACAATCATCATCCAATTCCCAACAATAAATTGCTCGTGTATTTCAGATAATAAATGATTTTTTTACAGAACAATTTGTATTATTATTATTATTATCAGTCAATTTGCAAGTTTTGTTTCAATTTTTTTCTTGTTTCTAAATAATTATTTTATTTTAGAATTTTAAAATATATTTATAGCATTTTATAATTTTATTCTTATTTAATAGATTAATCAGCATAGTTATGTGTGACTTATAAATATATTGCATTATTAACAAATTAATTAAACAAATTTAATGATATATAAAGAGTTGGGTAAAAAGTTTGGGATAAGTATTGGAGTGGCTGCTTATATATCATCATTACCTTATTGTTGAGCTACCACGACATATAATTTCATTTCATTCTTTGAAGTCAAGTTTTGTATGACAGCCCCAATTATTCCACATAACTTTTGATTTAAAAAAAAACATATTTCAATAAATAAGAACCTATGCTTTTCAGCAGATAATGCATGTTTTATTATAGCACTAAAGCATCTTATTATTATTAAATTAGTGTTTATTTTGAGTGATAAGATAGATTAATAAAATGTGTGATTGATTATTTAAAGAGTATGATAGTTAAATTAGTTCAAAATTGAGTAAATTGTAATCTATCATTTATACATCAAAATAAATATTAGATTAATTTAAATTATTTTTTTTATTAATCAATCATATCATGGAAAGTAAACACCAACTTAGATGAATATTAAACAATACTACTATGTCTCACTTTCAAGTAAGACATGAACACAAAACAAATACTACTTTTTTATTTAACATAATGAGGAAATTGATCGAGGGAGATAATAAATACGAAAAAAAATAATTATTATATATTAGTAATGTCATATTATACATATGTAAAATAAGTTATAAAATACCAAATCAAAATGCAATCAAAGAGAAATATTTATATATATATATATATATATATATATATATATACACTACAAAAAAAAGTTTATTTAGCAACAGAATTTTTCCGTCACTAAAATAAGAAATTCGTTCACTAAAGATGTTAGTAACGGAATTGTAACGGATTTATCCGTAATAATATTGATGGTTGCTAAAAAAAATTAACAACGGAATATATTCCGTTACTATATAACAACGAAATTGTAACGAAATTTCTGTTTCTAAAATGAATTTTTCAATTTTAGTAACGGAATTGTAACAGAAAATTTCGTTACCAAATTTTAATAATGGATAATTCCGTCATTAATTCTGTTATTAAAATTGAACAACAAATTCCGTAACAATTCCGTTGTTAATCCGTTAAAATTTAGAAACGGAAAAATTTTCCGTCACTTTTCCGTTGCTAGAAAATATGTTTTTTGTAGTGATATATGGTTTCCATAAATGGAATATATTGTAGAAGAAATCCATCATGATAGGTCTCTGCAGCCCAAGGCTTGATAATATATAAATTGAATAATGATAATTAAGCAAAATCACTTTCAAGAAAGTGTGAAGTCTTTTAGAAGGAAGTGATTCATGGAGTGCATTCCAAGTAAGTTATGAAATATATTAAACCTTACATAAAGATAGTAGTTATAATTTTTTTTATTGTTTTTTCTACCTTTTTTTTTTCTTTTAATTTTATATATGTTGAATTTGATAGCTGTAATGACCCGTTGGTGTCCTTCGATGCTTCTTTTTTGAAAAACAAAATGTAAGAGAATCATACGTTAAATTAATCACATATATTTCTGTTAAAATGTCAACGTTTGATAATAGAAGTTAAGATTACTTAATTATATATATATATATAACCATCCCGATACAGTGAAGAGATCAAATAAAAATAGTTCTCTACGAGTTAACTAAAAGTAATTTTGACTTTAAATTATTTAAATTAATGGTACAAATGAAAAGATAATTTTGGTATATATCTGATTTAAAATATTTTTTCCTAAAAACTAGGATTTATTGATTAAGGTATAATTTAATTATATCAATTGAATTAAAAATATGGATAATTTAAATTTATTTTTAGTTAACACAAACACATCTATTTTTATTATAATCATCTCCTATGTATAAAATGTGGCATGTGATGGCCACAAAATGCTCTCCTAAAATGTTACAAAGTGAATTAGTTAATCCCACCTGCAAGTCACGTGATGCATCATCCTACTTATATTATACGAGTATCAAATAATTAGGTTATATCCCCAAAAGAAAAATAAATTAGGTTAAGTGCTTAAGACAAAATTATTAAGAAACTGCGTTGAACTATTCAGATTGTACATATCAATAGCTAGACGTTGCATATAGATAAAATAGTGAACTATATAATGCAAAATCTAAATTAATAGTAATTAATAATAGTGGTAATAATTACGTATAATGATGGTAGTATGTACTTGTTGCTACATTCAATCAGTTGCAATTAGTCTAATCATATAAAGCAATTATTATGAATTTGAGACAGTAATTGTCACTTTAAATTACTTTTCGCGCGCTTGCTTTTAGAACGATCAATTTTTCATTTAACGTTTCAAAATATTAAAGAACAATTCATCCAAAGTTCACAGATTTCTATAAATATAACATTTAAATAGTCAAGGTTTCAAGATTGAATATCAAAACAAATTAAAAGGGCAATAAATCCCATTTTGAAAAGGAAAAAGTGGGAAAAAAAAATTCTAAACGATATGTTATTTAAACAAATAATACTGCCTCTTTCCCACCTCAATTGTGTCATTTGCCTTTGGCTCGCATAATATTCACTTTATTTCTTTCCCAACTACTTCCTACCTACTTTATTCCTCTCACAACTTTTATCCAAAAAACGAAATGAGACAATTCAAGTGGGACACCCAAAAATGGAAAGCGAGACAATTGAGCCGGGACGGAGGGAATAATTTTTATAAAATTTTATTAATTTTATCTTTTCAAATAGTATCATTTATTGAGATATAATTTAATATTTGTTTTATATAAGATAATAATAAAATTAAAAATAAAAATTATAATAATTTATATGCTTACGTGTTATTGTCGTATCAATCATGAATACGTTATACGGTGAACAACGATATATGCAATTATATGTATCATCGCATAATTATCAAATTAATTAAGATATGGACTAGACAAAATAAGAAATTAAAGATATGAAAACTCTCGTTACTCACATTGATGCTATTCAATTTACATTTGTAGTAACGAAGTTTGATCAAATTAATTCATAACAAGAAAAATATATTAGGACAACGAAAATAATCACGTGTAGAATCGTCAAAAATCATCCAATCCAACACATTTTTCCTAACAAGAAAAATATATTATGACAAGGAGAATAAATAAATTATTTTCTTGAAGGCATAAATAAATAAATACTTATAATATTTATAAAAGTTGAATAATAGGAGGAAATAGACAAAGCCTATCCGCGTAGAGTTACCATACCTGTGTAGTCCCACGCATCTTCACCTCCATTGATGGCACTGTACATGTGATTGCGCTTTTGCCTTTGGAGAATTGAAGGCTGAAGAGTGAAGAGAGATAGAGAGCGGTGGGAGTGGGTGTGGGACCCGTGCTCGAGCATGTCTTCAGCATCACGACAGTGAAGGCTGAGTGTAAAAAGACAGCTTGCATTGAACCAAGAATTTCACCTATCATTTCTTCTTCTCCTTCTCAACCTATTTTTAGCCTTCTACTCTCACTCCTTTCTTCCTCTTCACATTCACTCTCACGCACCCTCTCCTTTTTCCTACACAACCCCTTTCTCCCCTCGAGTATCATACAAGAAACACACACATATATACATAAATTCATATATATATATATATATGTACACTTAGGAAGTAGCTCAGTTTCAGTAGGAAGTGCTAGTGGTTTCAGTGTAGAGCTTCTTGCTGCTGCTATTCTTGTAGGAGCCATTTCCTTGTACTTTCTCTTTTACTCTATTAAGGTTTGCACTTCGCCTCTGCATTTTCTTTGCTGCTCCTCTCACTCTGTGCAATGTGTGGGTGTTTACAATTCGTGCAAAATAAAGGATTATTTTTTTCAAAAAAAAAGGAATTTTATAGTATTTCCCCTTCTTAGTTGAAGGTGGTGAAAATGGGAAAGTTCTTAAATTCGGTGCAGCAAATATTGTATTTCAAGAACCAAGAATATGGTATTTATTCACATTTTTGGCTTTTTAAGTTACTTTTCTTAAAAGATGTGATCTTTTTAGTTGATACTTGCTTCAAATTCTGCAATTTTCCATTTCAGAGAAATATGAAAATTTTAATTCGCTCCTTCTGGTAGCTTCCATTACTCATTGTATTGTTTTCTATAAAATTCTATGAACATTTGCATTTTTGGGGTTCTTCTGTTGTGAGGTTAGTTCCATTCTTCTGCATTTAGGCCTTATAATTTCGATATGATTCTCACTCTTTGTGTTGAAGCATTGAAATTGTCTATGCTCATATCTACTTTTGTTAGTGACTGATTATGTGTAAATTGCTAAGACTTTTCTGATAATCTCTCTGTAATGAAAAGATTAAGGTTTTGTAGGGTTCTTGCTTGCAAGAAGAATCCAAATAATGCGTGAAATAAAAATTTTCACCTTTTCATGCTAAGATTCTCCCACTTGGCCCCAGCTCTGCATAAGCTGTCATGCACAATTTCTCACATTCTTGCATTCCCACAAATTTGAATTTATTTCTTTTATTGTTTTTGGAACAGCTCTGTTTTTGTTCTTATCTTTGTAGATATTGTACACAGGGTTCTGCTTGTGCTTGTCCAACTACTTCTTCCCTAACATCTTTTTTTATTTATTGCCGGAAAAAAAGGTTTATTACCGCAGTACAGTAGAGGTTATGGAGCCAGAATATGTAGATGAAATCGACTGCGGACTCTTCTTCGATCAAATCGATGATTTGATCGAGTTCCCTCCAGATAACGAGTGCAATGATGCTAAGTTAGTTAGCTCTAGTGAGTGCAAGGATTTTCCAACGTGGGATGAGGCGTTGCAGGGCTGCGACCCCCTCTTATCCGGTGGTGTCCATGGCTGCTCCTCCTCGGACCTTGCTACGGAGCTCTCTGTTCCGGTGAGGGCATTTTTGGAATTACCGCATATACTTTTATGTGTTTATTGTGATTGATAAAGGTCCTTAATTTGCTTTACTTTTGAATGTGATTACTGTTTTTGTGCTTGAGTTAGGGTTTAGCTCTTAGAATTGAGTATGTGGTTTGATTGGGAAAGATATATGAAAATTTTGAAGTGATTGGTGTTTAATGTTTGGTGTTTGCAGTATGAGGATATAGTACAATTGGAGTGGCTCTCGACCTTCGTGGAGGATTCTTTCTCCGGCCGGGGGCTTACCATCGGTGCCGAGAATCGAGCCAACGAGGACTCATTGCACGGCCGGTGCCTGACGTCGAGTCCGATTTCGACAGTTGAGAGCAGCAGCAGCAGCAGTTCCTCCTTCGGGGCTAAGACCATGCCTCTCAGCCCCCGCCCTTGTGGCCCGCAACGTGCACGTAGCAAGCGCCCCCGGCCTCCAACCTTCAATCCCCGACCCGGGATTCACCTCATCTCCTCTGCATCCTCCTCCTTGGAGAACCCCCCTCACGCTTCTTCGAAATCCGCCAGCTTTGCTGAGTCGTCGCCTATGAAGAAGAGCAAGAAGATTAAGATAGCGTCGCCCGCGAATCCGCAGAGCGACGCAGCGGTGAGGAAATGCTTGCACTGCGAGATAACAAAGACCCCGCAGTGGAGGGCAGGGCCTATGGGTCCGAAGACGTTGTGCAACGCATGTGGCGTTCGGTATAAGTCGGGACGATTGTTCCCTGAGTACCGGCCTGCTGCTAGCCCGACCTTCGTCTCGTCTCTGCACTCAAACTCGCACAAGAAGGTACTTGAGATGAGATGCAAAATCGAGCCCGAGACCTGACTCCGGAAAGCGGAGAACATATCAGGGTCGTATCAATTGGTGCTTTCCGGTTTCTTGGTTGTTTACTTGTTTGTACAGTAGTGTAAGGAGGGGATGTGAGCTATAGAAATTTCACATTGATTTAGAGAAGAAGAATAAGAAGAGAGTTAGGAAATTTATATATAGCTTTCCCATAAACAGAAACAGTTGGTGGGAAATTCTTTTTGCAGTTAATATGCTTTCTAGTGTTGATTTTGAATTGCTATTCAGTTTGGAGTTTAAGACTTCTTTTATATAATATACATTTCCTTCTTTGCTACTCTGTTTTCATTAGTGTATTTGTGGCCTAATTCATCTAATTATAAATGTAAAGGACAATTGTTACTACCTCCTTTAAAAAATTGTTATATATTTGAATCTTTTTACAATTTTTTTTCATTTTAGTAATTAAACCCTCCATTTATTAAAATTTCTCCTAAATTGAGTATTAAAAGTTAGTACCCTTAAATGCCAAATTGATGGAAACTTTACCCTTCACTAAATGAGCAAGAAAAGCTCTCTTATAAATAAATAAATCCTTCTTTAATTATATATAATATTTATTTATCTAGTTATAGCTTGAATTCGAACACGGCTCGATACAATTACAATCCATTTTTGCCCATTGGATACAAAATACTCACGCTTGATATTGTTTTAGATATTTTGGAATAGAACACATCATATTTAATCTTGTGAATCATTCACTTAATTTTCCATGTGTTCTTCAGAGAACAATTTATTTATTTCGAGTAGAAAAACACAATGTGTGTTGGTATAATTTGTCGATTATCATATGGTATCAATCGACTACTTAAACACATTATATTTGAGTGTAAACTGAAATTAAAAAAATTGCACTATGAAGATATAAAATAGTTATTCGTCACCATTATTAAAATGAGACAACCAAAAAATAAAACGACCCACAAAAATGCAAAGCTGTTGGATTTGATGAGACAGTGGAACTAACGTTATTATTGCAATTTGGAGCAACCCATTTGCATATGTTTTGGGTATAAAAGAATGGAGGGCCTATTCCAATCCTTTTGCTTTGTATTTGGTTGTTTTGTGGGCCTTCATTTTGATGGCTTTTATTTTTTTTAGTTTATGTTGTCTTTTTATGTATTTTTGTGTTATATTTTCAATTTTTATTGTACTCAATATATGTTAGGGCTGTAAACAAGCAAAATACAGCTCAATTTAGTTTGCTTAGAATATTCGGATGTTCGAGTTTTTAGACTATGTTTATCAATGACACTACACAACCCTCACAACCCAATCATCCAAATAAAATATTAATTTCTCTCTCTTCCATCTATACAACCCACAACATAACCCATTGTCACAACCTTCCTACTTTATCCATAACACCAACTCTAAATAAATATTTATTTTTTATTTTTATTATGGTATATTATACATATACAATATATTTAAAATAAATAATTATATTTTAATTATTATTAAAAAATCAATTTTTAATTATAATAATTAATTATTTGTAAACTTAAAATAAATAACGGATTTATTAATTCAATACCAAATACATATGAAGTGGATACATAATTAAACGAAGTAAACCAAAATACAAATAGATGCATTAGATGGAAATTGGTTGTGCTTCAAAAAATATGAATATGATACTCTATTTATAGAGAATTTAAAATCATGAATTTTCATATATTTTGTATATTTTTTTAATTAATATTATTTAAATTAATTAGTAAATACAAATTAAAACTAATATAATTGGGTTATCCAATAATATGGTGCCAAGTGGCACCATATTATTGGATAACCTATTAGGAAAGAGGGGTTGGCTAGCCGAGCTCTTGAAGGAGTGTCATGGCCATTTTTTTGTTTTTGATTTAATTTTGTGTAATTTTGTTTTGTCTTTTTCTTATGACACCCAAGTGGGTGTCATGAGTAAACATGGTCTTAATATGTCTGAGCTGAGCATGACATGTAATTAACAAGTTCAAACTCAATTTGTGGGGAGTTCGATAATATTATTTTCGAAATTGAGATCAAACTCGGCTGATTTGACATTCAAATTAATTGTTTTCAAGCTTTATTTCAGCTTGTTTGATATTCATATTAATTGTGTTCAAGTTCGGCCTGAACTCGAGTTTGAGCTCGCATATATGCTTTGTTTTAAAAAATGGATTATTTTGTCTTGAAACTCGACTGAATGTTTGATTAAATGTTTATTAAAAAACTCGTAAACATACTTTTGATGCTCGACAACATGCTTTTGAAGAAACGACTTTGAATATGTTTGCGAACTCAACAAGTCGAACATTGTCAAACACAACTCGATAGATGTATCAATGTTCAAACTCAATTAGTTTACTATCGAGTCTAATTCCTAACGAATTTTTTTCGAATCAAGTCTCGAATAGCTCTGTTCGTTTAGAATCCTTTGTATGAATACATATATACATATAAGTTATCAGACTTTTCACTCGAAAAAAAAGAAAAATAAAGATTTAAAGTTACTAAATAGTGAAATTGGGAGCAGACTCAGTGTCACATATGATACAACAACCTCCTAACAAACACACATATGAGGCAAGAATTATTTATTTTCCTTAATTGAATGTTGTTATCTTTTTGGGTCAATTTTGTGACAAACCACCTATAAAAAATAATATTTTCCAAGGAAAAGTAGGAGTGCTTTAGACCTTAAAATTGAAAGGAAGCATGTGTTTGTTTTTAATCAATTACTATTTTTATTATTATGTTCCGCCATAGTTTTCCTAGATTTTCATTACCAAAAATAGTATGTAAATGTTTACATTGTTGGTTACATTTTCAGAAACAAATCATTCCCTAAATTAAAAATTATTATCAATTATTTCAAAGGTAATCTTGAACAATCGAAGATTAACAAACATATTAGGGATTGTGAGGAGATAAAAAAATCGAATAATTTTAGTGGATCGCCAAAAATTATTTTTATGTCATATAATATATATGCATCATAAATTATAATGTAATTTTAATTACCTTATATTATCGAGCAACGACTATGAATTTAATTGTCATTAAAATTACACTCTAACTTGATGATTATTTATAATATTAATAATAGCACACCAACTAGGAAAATGAGTAACATATTGAATTTGGAAGAAAATTAAGAAGGTTAAGAGGTCGCTTTTTCAATTATTTATATTCTAAATTTGAATGATAGGTAAATTTACCTTTGAATATCTGAAACTATGATAAATGGTGACTGAATGCCAAACTCTACACTTCTCCTCTCTTTCAATTCACAATAATTTAATTTGTTGGCAATTTTATTTTATTTATTTATTTTAGTACTACAAAATACGTGAATAATTTTTACATGTATTTCACTATTATAAGAGTATATTCCTATAAGAATACATATGCTTTATCTAAAATAAGTAGTTGATTATATACTTCATTTAAGAGTAATGTATAATATGATGTTATATAATTAATTATATGAAAAGGAACTTAACAGTTATTATAAAATTTATGTAATAGGTGACCTGAATCCAACACCATAATTTTGTATTTTTATGCAGTCGATCCAAAAATTCCCAAGCCCATAAAATTGATATTAATCCATATATTCATATCAGGTTACTAATGTTGGATAAAACTAGAGTTTATAGGTTATTTAGAGCTCCATAATAATCGAAATTTCTTATTAAGTACTAAAGCATTTTATCACTAATCATCTTCCAACAAGGACAAGGACAAGGACAAGGACAAATTGGAGGAATTTGCATAAGCATCGGTTTCTGCTCACAAATTGGTTGACTAAGTAATAGTAATAATAGTTTATTAATTAAGTAGTAAAATTAATTGAGATAAAAACAAAATTAAATGACTACGCCAACAACGTTAATAGCGACCTGAGCAACCTATCGTTTCTGAAACGGCAATCTCCGACCGGCTTGCTTAATCATGCATCTTATTTAAGGCATTCATTAATTAATTTAATTAAATTTGTGTTTAGGCTTCCTACTTGAAGGATTAGCACTAATTACAAGTGTTTCCCTCGCTCAACTTGCTTAATCGCCGATCATTTTTGGCTTCTCTTGTATCGCTACACTACTGTCTCTTCCTTCACTGAAAATATTGGTGCACAAAATTTGGGATTCTCTTTTAAATAAATATGTGGGATTTTAATTCCTCTACCACTAATTACGAGACTAATTTAAAGCAGACATCATGGCTTAAACCGTTCATGTTCAAAATAAATATTATACTTTTAATTACTACTTCCGTTCAGTATTTTGTATTTCAAAATAAATAAATATTGTTTCATTTTTACATATAATCACACAAAACATTTATTATTTTAAATTCACTTATATTTTATTTTGTAATCTCTTCTCCACTAAAAATATGTTTTTCATTTTTTTGAAAAGCATGTTGACTCTCTCACAATACATTTTTCTTGGATCAATGGAGTATTTCATAGTATTGGATTTGAATATTCAATGTTACATTCTATGTATCACTTTCGTTTTTTTTATTTGTTTCATTAAATATACTTTTATTAATTTAATTTAATTTTGTACTTAATATTAAAGATTTCTGATATCTAATTAGGACATATAATTATTTGTAATATTTAATTTCATTTTAATTGATTTTAATTATTGATAAATTTAGAAGTACCTAGTATTTTGCATTCATAATTTTAAATAATTATGTATTATTATATTATTTTTTTAATATATATTAATTAAAATTATAAATTTAATCATAAATCATAAAATATGTTACCTAAAAATAGGATACTAATATCCCAGTATTAATTATAAATATCTTTCTCCTATATCATCCAGAGTTATTTTTTCAATATGAATGAAAAGATGCAGACAATGGTATTTTCTTGTATAGTAAATTTTGTGATTTATTTCAAAAATCACATATAAACTGAATTTATTTAATTTGATGACGTGGTATTATTTCACAATTTTCTAAATCATTAAATCTGTACAAGTAATGTCACCTACAAAATCTGACTGTCAAATATACTTTCCAAATACCGAAAATTACCACTAAAATTGACACAAACATCAATTTAATAATATAAATCGGATACTAAAATTATGTATTTCCTTTAATTTGATTTACCCCAGATTTTGATTAATTCCCATATATGCATATTAACTTGTTGAATATACAAATTTCTCATAATATAAATAAAAGATCAGTTCAAGAAAAGAGAAAAGGAAAAGAAAAACTAAATTCAAGAAGCAAGAATGGAAAAATTGGGTTTTCTACGTTAGTGGAGAAGTTAGAAGGCAGAAAAAATAACCATCAAAAAATAGAAAAAGGAGCAGTAATTGGAAACACACTCAACAGCAACAGCAAGGAAGAGCAGCAACAGTGATGCTACTACTATTACAGTTTTACTATAAAACTAAAATTCTCACTATATATAAATACGAACACTTAATTTATCTGCATCATTTGTCAATATCAATTCCCCCTGCCACCTTCTGGTCGGCAAACCAAAGCTAACCTCAGGTGTCCCTTCCTCTCTCTCTAAAAGCTCAGTGTGTGTTGTGTGTGTATTGTCTGTAGTCTCTTGTCTGTGTCTGTTGTCTCTATATTTTCATGAAACTTACTCTATTCTCTCACTGTGCATAAATTCCCCACTCCCCTCTCCTCTCTCACCCCTCAACCACAAATCGTTTCACAAGTTGTGTGTTTTGTAATAGCCCTACACAACCAACCCTCACTCTTTCTGTACCATCTTGCTCTTTCTTCAAGTAAAAGATCCCTTTTGTTCTGTTTTCTGATTACTTTTCCTGTTCTCCTCTCTTGTCATTGTTCTTTGTCTTCTTAAATTGAAGAGGGGCTCCTCAGAAACTTACAAAGTTCTCGCCTTTTTGTGATTTCCGAGCGAAAAGGCCAAGATTTTGCTTTGTGAGTCCATCATTTCGATTTCTTTCTCAGTCTCTTGCTGTTGTTTAGTGTTTCTTGGATGCAAGATTCGATTTTTATTAGTCTGGTTTTGATTTTTCTTTTCTGGGCCGCTTCTTTTCTGCAGGGATTTGTTAAATTTCAAGAATGATTAATGTTATGCATTCGTTAAGCATGCCCATGAATCAAGTGGAGAATTGCTTGGACCCTCAGCTATGGCATGCTTGTGCAGGTGGGATGGCTCAAATCCCACCACCAAATTCAAAAGTCTATTATTTCCCTCAAGGTCATGCTGAACATGCTAATGAAAGTGTTGATTTTATTAAAATGCCAAGAATTGCACCTCTCCTGCTATGCAGGGTAGCCTCTATCAAGTACTTGGCTGATTCTGAGAGTGATGAGGTTTATGCGAAAATTAGATTAGTACCTTTGGGAGGGAATGAGTCTGATGTTGGTGACGACGAGAGGGGATTCATGGGAGTTGATATGAATGAGGAGAGAGAGAAAACCAACTCATTTGCAAAGACATTGACACAGTCTGATGCAAACAATGGGGGTGGTTTCTCTGTCCCTAGGTACTGTGCTGAGACCATATTTCCTAGGCTAGATTACTCTGCTGAGCCACCTGTTCAGACAATCCTGGCTAAGGATGTTCACGGTGCGGTTTGGAAGTTTAGGCACATTTATAGGGGGACGCCTCGTCGCCACCTCCTCACCACCGGTTGGAGCAATTTTGTGAACCACAAGAAGCTCGTAGCAGGGGACTCAATCGTGTTCTTGAGGGCAGAGAACGGGGATCTGTGTGTAGGGATCCGTAGGGCGAAGAGGGGGATCGGTGGTGGAGCCGAGGTGTCGTGTGGTTGGAACACGGGAGTCTCGGCCTTGCACGGTGGTTTCTCTGGTTTTCTTGGCGAGAGCGTGAGCCTAGGCATTGGCGGAGGTAGGAGAGGGGGTGGGAGTGAGTTGGGGTTGAAGGATAGGGGTAATGTGAAGGCTGAGGCTGTTGTCGAGGCAGCTAGCCTTGCTGCGAATGGGCAGCCCTTTGAGGTCGTTTACTACCCTCGTGCTGGCTCACCGGAGTTCGTTGTGAGGGAGGCGGCTGTTAGGGTTGCAACGAGGGTGCAGTGGTGCTCGGGGATGCGGTTTAAGATGGCGTTCGAGACGGAGGATTCGTCGAGGATTAGCTGGTTTATGGGAACCATCTCTTCTGTTCATGTGGATGATCCCATTCATTGGCCTAATTCTCCTTGGAGACTTCTGCAGGTAACTTATATTCATAATCTTGATTTGTTGATCCATATTCAATTATTGGTTATTGTCTTCACTTAGATTAGATCTTTAGTTTCTCAAATTATTGATTAGATTGTGTGATATGATGATCTTTTCATATACATACTTACATTTTAGAAATATATATAGATTGCGTAGAAATAATAAGATTTGAACTCTTCTTGAATTAGATCTCAAGTTTCTGAAACTAATTAGGCCTATTGT
Source organism: Leonotis leonurus (assembly GCA_026898415.1). Classification (NCBI taxonomy): domain Eukaryota; kingdom Viridiplantae; phylum Streptophyta; class Magnoliopsida; order Lamiales; family Lamiaceae; genus Leonotis; species Leonotis leonurus. The sequence continues at coordinate 829,480 of JAPKLX010000027.1, forward strand.
GCTTTTAGGTGGTTTGGGATGAGCCTGATTTGCTACACAATGTGAAGAGAGTGAATCCTTGGTTAGTTGAATTAGTCTCGACTATGGCACCGGGCCACAGCCACGGCCACGGCCACCTATCCGCGCTTTCTCCACCAAGGAAGAGGCCACGGTTGCCTCACTCCACGGAGTTTCCCTACGGACAACTCCCGATGGCGGCGTTACTTAACAACCCCCTCAGTCCCAGCAGCCCCTTGTGTTGTTTACCCGAAAACATACCTGCAGGCGTACAGGGAGCCAGGCATGCTCGATTCGAGCCGGAACTCCACTTCAAGAAACTGCAGGCAGCGGGGCTGCAGCCGTTCGATTTCAAGCTGCTCAACTACAGGAGTCAACATCCTAGACTTCTTGCCGAGCAGGACGCTTTGTCTTGCTCATTGAAGATGGGAAGCTTCGCGCAAGAGGTGAAGAGTAACAACAGCAAGGCCACAGCCAAGGCACCGATGTTTCTTCTCTTCGGGCAGCCGATTCTCACCGCAGAGCAAATCTCTCAGACCCGCTCTCTAGACACAGAAGGCAACAGCTTGGATGGGAATAATCATGAAAACACGGCAAACGTCTCCAACGGGTCGGGGTCGGGATCAGGCGTGATACAGAATTTCCCACCGGAAGCCTCCTCGGATATAGAGTTCCCGAGGTTCAAAGATCATCAAACACCTTATCTCATGCCGGGCCAATGCAAGGTGTTCGTGGAGTCGGAGGACATGGGTCGAACACTCGACCTAGCTAAGCTATGCTCTTATGAAGAGCTTTACATGAAATTATCATCCATGTTCGGTTTGGAGAAATCGGCGGTGTCGAGCAACGTGCTCTACAATGATGCTCGTGGGAACGCCAAGCACATCGGAGACGAGCCCTTGAGGTAGAGATCATCCTCCATATCTTCCAAGTTTATACTACATACATTCAAATTCAACCTTTTTTTTTGAAATTTTTTGATGATGATGATGATGTTATTGATCCATTTTTTTTTGTTGATGTTGCAGTGATTTTATCAAGAATGCTAGAAGGCTAACCATTCTTATGGATTCGGGAAGTGTCAATCTTGGAAACTAGAGGCAAAATTTTCTAATGTTCTTTAATTGTATAGTTTGATTAAAAGTATTAATGTAGTAGGTTTACATTTGGTAGTAGTGGGAAAAATTTCCCCTTTTAAGCAAACTTCATACATGTTGCTTCATGCAGAACTCTTTTGTATTGTTTCCTAATTGGTTACTATAAAGATTTCTCTTTACTAGCTTTAATGTCACCGCATCATTCTCTATCTTTTAGGCTTTTCTTGGTTATAAATGAATCGAATCAAGTCGAATATATTTATTTTGTTCAGATCTATTTTAAACTTAGTTTACCGTAAAATTACATACAATCAGAAAAAAATTTCTAACCAAGCTCAAATTCGATTCGAATTAGATCGATTGAGCATGAAATGAAAAGTAATGGATTAACTTAATCCCAAATTGACATGTGTGCTCTACATGATGACTCAATCAAACATGGCTTTTGCAAATGGGATGTGTGACGGAAGAAACCCTAATTAATGATTAGCACATAATTAAACAACATCCAACACTTTCAAACATGTGGTAATTAAAACTTGAAATGATGCAAAAGCAAGTGCTTTCAACATGAATTATGATAATAACTTTCACATAAATTTTATGTCGGTGCCACGTGTCCAACATTTAATGATGTGTTAAATCAAGAAGAAGACATAATGAGAAGTTATAGCTCATCCTCATATTTAAATTCGAAAATAATATTATCAAAATATATGTATAAAATAAGGTGATTGAGTAATATATGGAGTGTCATTTATAGGATCCCAAGTTAGAGTTGAAAATAAAATCCCAAGAAGAAGCAAGAATTCAATTTTTGAAGCATGAAAAGTGGAAAACCTACTCTGAAGGCGCAAGACTAGGGTGAGATCAGTTGGGATTTGAGCCTAAGATATGAGTATTTAATTAGGAGTGATTAATAATGGTAATTAAGGGCTAATGTTTAGGCTCTAATCCCAAGTGGCTGTAGTTGTTGGTTAAGACTTAAGAGGCTGTTTGGTCAAATGTTTGGACATGTATTTTCTGACGACCGCCTCCCAACTCTTACACTATCACCATTGGTGACTTTCTATTGAAAGTCGTAGATATAAAACAAATTAAAAAAAATGCATAGCAAGTCATGTAAAGTCATGAAATGCATGACCAGCTAGCCAATCTATTACTTGACTTTTTATGCATTTCATGACTTTCTATGCATGTTTTTAATTTGTTTTATATCCATGACTTTCATTGGAAAGTCACTAATGGTGATAGTCTTACAGAAGAATTACTCACACCTTTGCCTTCACGTGCGCGCACGCGCCTCTTTGCTCCCAAAATATTGAACATAATACCACTCCATCCTCTTCCTCTGCAAAAGAAAGCGTATTTCATTTTGGATGTCATTTTCAAAGAGAGTCATTTTATAAAATAGAAATAATAAGAGTTCTAAATGACAATAAAAGTGCAATTAGTAAACACTAATTGTACCTTTATTTTTTTTTTCCTTTACATTTCTAGAACACTTTAAAGCTTAAGTAAAATTTTATTAATTCGCGTGCTAAATATAAATGTCTCTCTTTGAAGAGCACGGAGTGGTATTAAGTATTATTGTATTTTTTTTGTATGCGGTGGTGTTTGGAATATAGGTATGTTTTAAGTAATAATTATGCATTTTGATCTTTAAAAAAATTCTTTATTTATAATTAAATATGTGAGATAATATTATTTTTAAATGATAATAATTGTTTGATATTTTTTAAGATAAAATAACTTAAAAATATACTCCTTCCATTTTATTAAAAAATGATTTGTTTCTTTTACACACGTACAATAAAGAGTAGTATAAATATAAAAAGTTGATAAAATCTAATTTTCAAAAGTTAATTTTCACCATTTTAAAAACAAGTCGAATTAATAAAATAGCAGGAAAATGTTGATTTTAAGAAGACGGAAAAAATAATTTATTTATAATTTTTATTTTGAAAAATAGACATTGAAATGACACGTAGGAGAAAAATACCCATTTTTATTGAGAATGATGGATTACATTATACTACTAATTTACATAGGTTTATTATATATTTGATTCTGCCCTTTGTTAAAATAATTACTCCATAAAATATGTAAAACAGTACACATAGTGGCATTGCACAAGTTGCAATCTTTTTATTAAGCTTTAAGGCTAGGTTGCTTTGCACAATTTATTGTGATAACATTAATGTTAGGAAAATAAAAGAAATAATTTGGGAGGAAGCATTAATTATGTTAATTAATAAGGCAATTAAGAGAAGTAAGAAGAAAATGGGGTCACGTGAGGAGCCTCGAATAGTCAACCCTCTAAACCAAACCCAGGCCCATAAACAACGCTTGCGCCGTGTTGACGCTCGGGCCCCTCTTTCTTCTCTTAACGCACCCACTCACACACACTTTAATCATTTTATATTTTAATTTCACTTTAATAAAAAGTCAAAATTATAAAATCATATTAATATAAAATGGGGTGTGCGTGGAGACAACAATCCTAGGAATTAGCTGTGTATCATTGTTTCTTTTTATACCAAAAGTCTTGCTATGGTTTTTAAGTAGTTGATATTATTGAAATTACTTTTAAATCCAACTCTATATGTTAAGAAATTTTATATGGACAAGGCAACGTTCAATAGACATTAAAACGATGATGAAATCTTCAATCACGAGATCAAGATAGTCATAATATTTATAAAAAAAGAGGGAGAGATTAATTGGGATCGTGAATTAGTCTTGGATTGTTACAAAGTGGTGGATTACAACCTAGACAGAAGTCCAATGAATTCAATTTTTGCAAACACGAAGCATGTTATTAAAGATGCACGAGGAGAAAGCGTTGAATGAGAGACAATATTGCAAAATTTCATGCATGGCTTTATATATATAGAAAAAGCTATTAATTACTTTATTTATTGGTTATATTATTGTTAGGTTCAAGAACAAACTAATTATTAACCATACCTAATAATAGCTATACTTGTCACTTTTTAATCATATATATAAAAAAGATTATGATGTGAAAAATAGGGATTGTTTTGAACCATGCATTTTCATTTTTATGATATCCTTTGTAATTGATAAAAACATCATTATAATAATATGTAAAAAGTGGGATAGCGGAAATCTAAATATAACTTAACATTACTTCACAAATTAATTAAATCATTTTCCTTACTTTCACACATGAGTAATTTAGAGTTTTGACTACATAATAAATTATAGTAAGCACTAACAACTGTCATAAGATTCTCTACATCAATTTAATTTGGTCGAAATTAGTTTAAAATCTAAATGAAGACATGCTACAACTTTTTATTATGTACGTGTGCATGGTTGGCAATGACTATGAGAGAACAAGATCCAAGAAATCGAGTTATGTCTCTCAAGTCAATAGTCAACCCTAGATATTAGGTTTCAGTTGTATAAATTTTATTTTACAACCCCATTTTCTCATATATTATGAATATCTAAATATTAGTGTATATATATATATATAATATTTTTGCATGGGAACAGAAACTCATGTTTGAATTAGTTAAACCGTGCTAGTTGCCTCATAGTTTTAGGTCAACACACATTATACCAAACATCATTGTGTTTTGCAACTTATGTATGGTATCCAAAGCTTCAACGTTGCTATAATATTTATTTATTTATTATACTTTATATGACCTACATATGCATTGTATCTTATAAAATAAAACTTAATTTGCGTTCTATATATATATATATATATATATATATATATATATATTTAATTTCACGACGCTAATGCACTTGTGATATCATTTAAAATTATTTGCACCCATTTTTTCAACATTTATTTATTTTTTCGGTTAGATATATTCATTCGCAGAGTTGTGTAAATGGGCCAAGGTTAAATAATTAGTGGATAGATTTAATAATGAAATGGGAAAATTAAAGAATAAGTGAGGTACAAATATTAATTGAGAATTATAGATCCTAAGAGGACGAAAGTAGTAAATTATTTTTTTTATAAACATTATACCGAACATCATTAATAGATAGAAAAAAATTAAAACTCTTCTCACTTAATTTTTTTATAAATACAATCACTTTATTGCAGTAAGGGGTCGTTTACTGTGTGTGATAAGCTGGGTTAAGTTTATATAAATAAAATAATATAGATTAATCTAGTGTTTGGATTAAAAATCTTAAAAGGACTAAAGTGAGAAATTAACTAGGTAAATCCAACCATGTTTATGGGCCCAAGCTTTGGAGCCCAAATAGCCTGAGCCCATTGGGTCACAAGCAACCTCTTTTTTGTGTATTTGGAAAGAAAAAGAAAACAAACAACTTTATTACTCCCATTAATAGTAAACGAATTTGCAGGGCTAAAAGTGCTATTGTACTGATGTAATTCAAATTTGCTGGCAATATCTCTTGGATTCTAGTTTCTATGTAATTTAAGAGTTTCATGACGCAGCTATGTAATTTAAATTCGATGTAATTAGATTTTTTAAAAACTCGTTCTTCCATTAAAACATATGACAATCTAATTGTGTCACAAATGAGCATACAACCAGAAATAGTTACATTCAAGTATTTGCAACCTCTTCAATATCTACATGTATTCAAGTAATGTAATCTATTCAGCTGTTACAAGTATCGGTTTTGAGTAATTTTCTGCTTCTGTGTGGCTGAGAAGCTTCATCATGAAGTTGAACTGCATTTCGGGCGATGTCTTTGGCTCCGGCCACTTCGCTCCCTTCGGCACCTCCACACATCTGAAGCCACGGTTTCTGTACAGCTTCGTTGCTCCGGGATTCCTAAGGTCACTATGCAATGCGATGGCGCGGCATCCCCAAGATTTAGCCTTCGCCTCTGCTTGAGCGACGAGGGTCGTTGCTATTCCCTTTCTACGAAATCTTTCTCGGACAGCAACGTTCGATACATATGCAATTCCTGTCCTGGTAGCAGTGGAATTCAAACTCAAGACACGTGAGGAGAAGACGTATAGTATGAAGTCGAGAAGAATCCAACGCCGTACCTTCTTTGCTGATTAGGCCCTTTTCGTGGAAGAAAATCGGCTACCGTATCCACTGTCAAGATCCCAGCCACGTACCCTTTCCTGAGACCAAGTTTTCCATCAAAACTTCCGATTCTGAGATCGTCGCTCCCTAAGAAGAATGGGACTTCCTCGGGAGTTCCGGTTACAGCAATGAGGCAAGTTCTCCTGCAGCCCTTTGGTAGTGAGAAGCCGAAGAGCATCGCGATGAGCCTGTCGATTCTCAGTACAAAATCGAGGGGGAAGGAGTATTCGGGGAAGAATGAACTGCAGTGCGTCTCAGCAACTTCCCAGCAGTCCTCGATCCTCGCCTCACGAACGACAATCTCGGGGGATACTGTGGGGAATAATTCAGCCACATGACTGGCTCTACAAACACCTATAACAAGATAATCCCTTCATCAAACTGTTTGGAATCATAACAACAGAACATAATACTAACAAACATGGTAAGTATGTAAGAAAAAACACACAAGTACAGTGTTGAAACTAAACTTATCCCAACACTTTTTGACCTCAAATCTCAAACCCCTTCTCAAGCCCTCCTTTGAAACTTTCCAAATCATCTCTTTCAATCCCTCTCACCTCTACTACCAATACAACCAAATGACATTCACATTGTGGGGAGTCATAGCTAAACACGAAAACAAAGAACCTTTCGTAGAGTACGACAAATATTAAGAATCCCAACCACGATAATCCACTCATTGACTCCTCCCCATGTTTCATAAAACTAGTTCATGTCTATACAATAAAAACAAAGCCCGGGAGAGACTTGCACTCGAAACTTTTCATCCGGGCCTAGATTCAGATCAAGATCTGGATCCTGCTCACGTGAACTAAGGTAAGGATTGTTCTGAGTCATGACAACAGCGTATCTGTTACCGACGATATAGATCTGCCTAATAGCTCTAAGAGAGAGTATTAGATCTTGCAGTGATTATACTATCTGCAAGTTTATAATTTATATACAAAATGTGCCTCAAACAATTCAAGAAGCCTAAAATCCTAAAATTGAATAATCATGAATGAAGAAATTGAAGCTTTTGGGAAAGAATGGGATTTTGTTAATAGAAAGAAACCAGTTAGATGTAAATAGGATTTCGCAATTAAGAGCAAGACTGATGGAAGTATTAACAAGCTCAAGCTTGCGTTGTAGCTAATAGTTTTACTCAATCTTATTCACAAACTATCATAAGATGCCTCCTCTAACTGTCTGTTTTCACTTAAAATTTGAGATATTCTTCCTCAAAAATTTCATTGTTGTCTATCATTACATGAACTAATCCAGCTAGGACAAAGTCAACACACAAAAACACAATCTTGGTATTATCAGGCATCATCCTTGTACATGATTGGCTCATATTCACTTCAATATTCAAAATATCCATACAAATCACACACACAAAACTGGAACACGAAAGAGGGGATGAAAAACTCATACCTGATGAGAGTTGAGGTCGAGATATGGGAATCTGGGAAGGACACAAATTGGGAGTGCAAGAGAAAGGTAGATGCTTGAGATTCTTGAATTGAGGAGTGGAGCTAAGATTAGAGATACTGTTATTAACCACTGTGGTCTTTGAAGATCCCCCTCCTAAACAAATCATCTGCATTTCTCACCAATCCCAACTGATCCCTCTCTCTAGAGAGACAAGGATGGAGAAAGAAGAAAAGGTATCAAGAAATTTCACCTTTTCTTGATTCTGTGACTCGCGAATTTTCTGGGATCTACGAAATTTCTCTCCTTTTCAAGAAACAATGGAAAAGTAGGCAGAAACAGATTGTTGCTCAAATTCTTGGTGTAATTTGGTTTTGTAGTTAAAGAAAGGACAAGTACACAAACAAACTCCACGCATGTCTGATTCTGACCTTTTTCTTTTAATGTTATTATAAATTCTGCAATAAAATGCTATACCTAACAAATTTTAAACAAACCAAATTTTTGGGCCAATGAAAACGAATTATATGATCATCATCGTTGTGGGTAAATTATTTATTCCATGTATTGCGTGGGATACAATAATTAAGTTATATAATTAATACATATATATTTAAATTATTAAATAATATTCTATTCTTCTGAAAAAATCGAATTTGTTAGTACGATATATGTGTATTCCGATTTCAATTTGGATTCTCTTTAAAACATTACTTGATTTGATCTTCCAAAACATCTATCTAAATCGATGATATTAATATTTTAATTGACAAATTTATTTAAAATATGTTTATTAAAATTTAATATAGGATTATTCTAGTATTAAATTATATAAATTAAGAGTATTTAAATACACAATTCACGACATGAAACTTAGTAAGGGTGAGAATCAGGACGGGACCGGGAGTCTCGGTCCCAGTCGGGATTTTGGGACTCCCGAGTCCCGAAATTGGAAAATTTTAAGTTCCGGTCCGATTCCAAAAAAATAAAGTCTCGATTAGTCCCAATGGTTCCCAAATCGTGAAAGGAACCAAAATTTTTCGAATTTTAAAAATTAATTTCGGCAAATCGGGACTCTCAAATTTTCACCCCCAAATTAACATAAATCGTTGAATTGAAACCTACTTTATAAAGCCTAAAAACCAAGCAAGTCTTGCTCACATTTATTGATTATGGTTTATAAAGAAGTAAGAAGTATTAAGAGGATCGGATGACGAAACCCCATCATTATGTTCCCGACGAACTCATCGAAGAGATCATATTTTCAAGATTTCCGGTGAAAGCACTCTCGAGATTGAAGGCTTTCTTTGATCGAAAGCGACATATTCGTCAAGAAACAGTTAAAAACTTCAACAAGAAACACGACTTTAGCGCATCACAGAGTCATTTTCAGTACAATGCGTCAACTAAACTTTCTCTGCAGTTGCTGTTGGACTCAAACTCCAAATCCAAGGAAGAGCAAGAAACATGGGTGGATGAAGGATTATGGGTGGATAAGGGAACACGTCCTGACCAGCCAAGGACCACAAGAATTCCATACTTATATAAGTTAAATAGCTCATACAAATTTCATATTGATTTGGATTCTTGGACTATAGTTTATTCTTGCGCATTGTATTACAATCTACATTTGTTCTTATTTTTTTCACCATTATTATTATAAGTTCTAGGATGAAGTTAGTTAAATCTTCGAAGAGAAGACCTCATTTATCTTTTACCACAGTAAGTATTGCCAATTAAGTCATAAGAATAATTCAATATGTGCATGACATGAAGAACATATTATAAAGACCAAGAAAATGCTGTTCTAGAAGTGCAGCCAAACAAATGGAAATGGCCGTTTATGATATAATTCAAGAATGTGAACCCAGAGAATACAGTGAGTGTATTTTGGCCTCTGGTATTATTCAAGTCAAGGCTTCAGAAACCATTCAACAATTCAAATGAACAAAGATGCTAATGTAAGGTACATAATACAATAGTCTAATTTCCGACCAAGACAAGTGAGAAAATGTCGAGGAAGAATGCGAGAGTGCAATTTTAGTTGCCCACCACGAGTAGCAGCCTTCTCGACTCAAGGAACTCTACCAAAGGGAGCAGTATCATTATAACAAGTATCCCAAACAGCTTCCACGGCTATTTTTGCTGCTGCTGGTGTATGGTTTGAAGATACTGACTGCATTGATCTTCGCTTGACACATATCTGGGTATCAATTATAGCACACATTACATGCATATTTCAAGAATCGATGTATGAGGATGCAGCTAGACCGGTAACAGGGCAAGGATGATTATATAAGTACGATGTGGGCTATATGTTTGCATCCCTATTTATTATTAGAATCATGATCACTGATTTTCTATAGTTGTCAATGATAAATTGCAGAACATGAAGTATATTGGAGGAATGGTCAGAGAGGAAGCTCACTGGCTCATGACCCTTCATCTTCTTTATATCATTCCATGGAATATGACCACGAAGAATCTCTCGTTTCCAATGGCAATCGCCACTGAGATGATTGGCTCGAATCTGCTCCAGTAAAATACCCCATAAATTGTAAGCATAATCAAGAACAAGTGGTAAATAAAACAGGAGAAATGCATTTTTTTAGAATGGCAGAAATTTGCTTAAAGAGTAGAACCTCACTGCAAGCTTGATGAGCAGATATACTCCAACTAAGATTAGCAGCACGACAATCATCGTATGCGTGAATGAGCTCGTGAATCATCACTTGCACCACCTCATCTTTAAAAAGCAAGTGATTGGCACATACTACGATCTGATTCAATTCATCACATGCAACTATCAATATGGAACATTATTGTGATTTCGGCAATCAAAACATAAATCATTTCAAAGGTGAAGGTCTAAATACATTCGAGTTGAGTAAATAGGACTTGAAGATTTGGACTTTCGATAAGCTAAAAAGGCATCAAATTTTAGTTTCGCATACCCCATCTCCCCTCGTGAATCCACCAGAGTATCGTCCTTTGCAATTGACGGCTCTTATGAAATTAGTTCCGACACTGCATCCAGATTTCTCCATATTCTCAATCAGTTCTTTCACCTTTGGATCTGAAAATCGTAGATAATTAGAACGTGCCTAAACCCTAAACCCCAATAATTAAATAAATAAAATAGGAAATAGAAAAATTACGTGCATAACCCTTCTGTATAATGTTCTGGCAGTCCGTCTTCGACATGCTGTACTCGGTATTGGAGGGACCATCACTTGGTGATGGCGTTGAACCAAGCTTTTCGTCTCCCATGAATTTCAAACACTTCAGTGGTTAATGCTGTAAAAGGTTCAATTTTCGAGTGTTTTTTTTCTTCTCTTCAGAACAGAGACCTTCACTTCCTCAGTTACTAATCTCTGATTCCATTTCTAAACCTTCTGGTGCAATCAATCTTCACTAGTAAAGATTTGCTGAGAGGAAAAAAAAAAACAACGGCGCAAAGGAAAGGAAAAGAAAAGAGAGAAGAGGTTTCTAACCTAAGCCCATTTTAGTTCCAAAGTTATAAAACATGGCCCAACTTTGGAAAAATCACAAGAAAAAAAAAACATAAGTTTGTAAGAGGGGGAATTTGGATATGATCTTGCAAAATTTCCAAATTTTCTAGATTTGAAATTGGGACTTGAATTTTAAAAAATTTAATTTTTTCAAAATTAATATCAATTATAGACATACGAGATTCTCAAAGTCCCGAACATGTAATTTTTGGTCATATTTGAAAATTTGAGGTATTTTTTATTCGGTTTGAAAAGTTTAATACATCTGCATCCGAGACCAAAATTAAATTTTTTCTCATTTCAATCTCCCAAAGTCCCGAATGGAACTTTGAGACCATATTTGGTCCCAACCCGATTCTCAAAGTAAGTGTTTCTGATTTGGGTTCTAAACAAAAACAAAATCAGTAGTGTTTTCTTTTCTTGATCAAGTTATTTTGGCAACAATTGAATGAATTTGAGAAGCTTTAAGATTTATTAAGCCTGTATTCTATTTTTGACACCAAATTAAAAATCCAACATCAGAGATGAAGTAACTGCAAGAGCTTGGTATTCAAATGAAGTCAAAATCACAAATAGCAAGGGCAATAAATGATTAGTACCAGAATTCAATAAGCTATTGTGTTAAGATACAATAATGGTTTCCAAGCAACACAGGTGAGAAATCCTCTGCTGCTGCTACTACTCTCAAGAATGTGGTGCTCCTCTCAAGTTAAGGAGCTCTATCGAAGGGTGCAGTGTCGTTATAACAAGTGTTCCAAATAGTGTCAATGGCATCCTTTGCTGCTACTTCCGAACAGTTTGGGTTTGCAACAACGGACTGCGTTGCTCGTCGCTTCACACAGTCCTACACCACCAATGATTTCCCATTCTTATTAGAGAAATGCAAGTATTCATATATGGAGTAGAGATTGGTATGATATGAGATGAAACTCACTTGCTCATGACCCTTCATCTTCATATATCCACGAAGAAGCTCCCGTTTATAATGGCAGTCGCCACTGAGATGATTGGCTCGAATCTGCTCCAACATAAAACATTATGAAGCTAATCTAACACACCACACTTCCATATCTTACATTTAGTTAGATCAAGAGAAAAGCATTGAACTATATAGGGCTTCAATTTGCCTAGGATCATAACCTCACTGCAGGCGTGATGAGCGCAGTTATTCCAGTCCAGATTAGCACCACGACAGTCATCGTATGCATGAATGAGCTCATGAATCACCACTTGCTGAACCTCATCTTGCAATTCCACGTTATTGCTGCATATTGTAATCTGATGCAACGCAATTCAGCATTGAATATATTATGAAAATGGATGAGTTCAGATCTTCGGCAACCAATTCGAGAAATTTACATTACCCCTGATCCCCTCATGAATCCACCAGCAGCTTGTTCATCACAATTGACAGCCTTGATGAAATTGCTTCCGACAGCGCACCCAGATTTCTCCAAATGCTCCATCAGAAATTTCACCATTGGAGCTGAAACGTGTACAAATACATATCAACCCTAACCTCTGCCTCTCGACCACACAAACAACAACAAAACAATATAACTAAGAAAATACAAATAGAAAGCTACTTCTCAAACTCCTCCGGATATAAACCTCGCATTCCTCCACCGGGATGCCGCTGCGCTGGGGTCCACCACCACCAGGCTTTGAACCCAGATCATCGCCTTCCATCAATCCTTGTACAAATCCAAGATTCCTATGTGACAAACAAACAAAATCAGAATCAACTCCTTTTTACCTTCACCTCGCAGTACTTGATTACTGCATTTACATTTCAATGCTAAGCTAAACAGAGACTAGAGAAAAATTGAAGATTTTCAATATTTCGTCGATGGACAAAAACCCTAGTTGATTATATAATACACTCAAATAGATAATTGACAAACCCGGATGAAGTGATTGAATCTAAATTTATCTTTATTACTCTAATTAGAATAGGCCTTATGGGGGTAATCTATGTGATTTACCCTTAATTAAATTATTAAATCCTAAGTCCATTTATTATATCCATACATATTGCTTGCATATACACAGTATTCATTTAATATACGCAAAACCAATATATTCTGACCCAAAACAATTTTGAAGGCAAAAGAAAGAGGCTTTGATGAAGAAAGAATGTCAAGTATGAACCGATCTGCAATCCCTCCTTCCAAGTATGCCCTTCCTCCTCAAGAGCTACTCGACGATCTCTGCAGGTGCGGAAATGGATTTTCTTCACATTCTGCTTCTATCTAATTGCACTATTAAATTGGGATTTCGTAGAAAGTTTCAATTTTTATTTCTTTCCCGATTGCGAGCAAGGCTTTCAAACAGTAATTTTAAAACATAGAAATCTTAAATCCATGAAATTAATTTCATTACATGTTCAAATTCATGGGTGAAATAGAAAGAACAAACATTTACAAATATATAACTGAAAATCTGCATGAACTGGAAAAAAACATACCTCTTCTAACTGGTGCCAGAAGATGGTTGGTGAATGACGGCGGTGGCTGGGTGGTGATCGGAGGAGGAGTGCCTCAGGGGAGAGGAAGAACAGCTGCGTTCTTTTTTTATGTTTTTCATATCAATTAGGGTTGGGCTTTAATGGGCTTAAATCAATTACTAATGGGCCTTATATTTTCAGTTATTTAATTTAAAAGCCCAAAAATACCACAATTTTGAGCCCAATAGGTAGATGCATCATGGTTGACACCTATATTATGAAACAATCATGGAATTCCATTTACCTTTTCCATGGCAGCAAGCATCCTTGTAGTTTCTTCATTCTGTGAACTGTTATCCCATCTTTGTTTCGCAGTCGTTTTGTTCTGAATGTACCTAAGGAAGACCAGCAGTCATTCGAGAGGATCTTGTTTCTGGTGGAATATGCACATTGGTTCTATGAAGATAACTCGGTCGAAAAGAATCCTTCTTTGAAGTCCTTAACTCTGAAGGAATTTACTTCTCTGTGTATCCTTACCAGTTACCACCCCCTTCCTATTTGAATGCATTTAAAGGTTAAACCTTTGCATCTGTTTCTTTGACCATCCATCATCCTAGTTCTCCTTAATATATATCTTGCAGTGTTCAACAACTGCGATGTCCTAAAGCCGTATGTTGCTCATATCGATGATATATTTAAGGACTTCACCTCCTATAAAGTCAGAGTTCCTGTGACGGGCGCCATTATACTGGATGAAACCTATGAAAGGGTGAGTGAGTTTGGACATATATATATGCGAATCAGTTGATGTCTTCTTGTCTTCGCTTGTGGCAGGTTTCTTTTTTGTGTGTGAGCTTGTTTGTTGGCAGTTATCTCCATTTGAAACTTGTCTGTTTTTGTACTCGAATGCAGTGCTTATTGGTGAAGGGATGGAAAGGGACAAGTTGGAGCTTTCCCCGTGGTAAAAAGAACAAAGATGAGGAAGATCACAATTGTGCCATTAGAGAAGTATGCAAGCTTTCTTCCTGTCTGTATACATCACTTTCTTGAATTATTGCTGCAAGTGTTGAAAGGGCATTCTTTGATTTGTCATGCTATGCAGTCTAAGTAATTGTATGATCATTAGATTTCAGAGTCATCGTCTATTCCATTTTCCTCCACTCCATGTTGCTCGCACCGAGTTACCGACGTCTTTACCTGTGAGATGCAGGTCCTAGAGGAAACGGGGTTCGATGTATCGAAACTTCTCAACAAAGATGAGTACATCGAGATGATTTTCGGACAGCAGAGAGTGAGATTGTACATTGTGGCTGGGGTGAGAGATGGCACGTTATTTGCTCCTCTTACCAAAAAAGAGATAAGTGTAATGTCATTTTCCTCTTCGAATAGTTTAAGCCACTTTCTTATGCATGATTGTCTTCTCCTATTTAGATGAGGACATTGTAATGCAAGAAGATTGATGCAGAATGTCTCATTGTTGCAGGAAATAGCTTGGCAGGTGATTGATGAGCTTCAGCATGCAAACGCCGACGTCATATCTCGAGGGAATAATGGCCTCAAGCTATACATGGTTGCTCCATTTCTAGCGTGAGTATCCATGTCCTCTTTGTTGATGTGATTTTCTAGGTCTTACAAGAGAAGTCGGGACGATTATGCAGATCCTTGAAGTCGTGGATATCGGTGCATCCACCTCCCGTGGCGCCTCGACTGGACAGACCTGCGAGAGGTCCCGTATCCTCCTATTCTCTTCCACCTTCTGCTGTGTTTCTCTTCTTGCTTAATGATGTCCATGGCGTTGCATTTTCAAAATACTCGTCTTATTGATCTAAAAGGGGCCTTCATACTCTTGCAGGAGTTTCTGTGTGGAAGGCGAGAAACAGTTCCGGTGGCAGCTCGATAACGGATAGCCACTCGAGTAAAACTGTGACCGATGTGTATGCTTCCGAGGCACGCCCTAGCCGGAGCTTTAGGAACTTCCGATTTGATACAGGCCCGATATTACAGGCAGTGGACGCCGCTTTCTCTTCTTGAATGGTGAGCAAAGACACTCGCCCCCAAAGTCTTGCTGCATTTTGGCGACACGTTATGGTTTAGAGTTTAGGATTTAGCCGTGTTTTATCTAACTATATCAACGGATATCTGGGATCGAGAACGAGAAGGTGCAATGAAGATCGGAATGAAATATTAGTCTCCTCTTGTTGTGTAGTTATGTTACACTATTTGATCGAACATAACAGATGGTGCGAGACTATATATAACTATATAAAGCATTTTCTAATAGTAGAAAATCTAGTTCTTATTATTGACAAGTCATTGGCCTGCAATTGACATTTGAAGGCATACACTCAAACATCACAATCCCAAGAGACATAATTGCTAGGTAATATTAAGAAGTTTTTGACACTTAAAAACAGTAGAATTCTCCCAATGGAACGCACATCCCAATCCGACTAGGTTATATTTGGTCTTTACGACACCATACTCGTTTCAAAATAATTGCTCTATAATTGCGATAATTATAGAGCAATTATCTCGTGATGAGTATCGGGTCACAAATACCAAACATAGTCTTAATACATCAATCTACTATATTTTTCTGTATGTATAGCCTATATAATATGGGTTAGAATTTAATTACAATTATGTTAGGTATTAATGTGTAACCCGTCAAAAATCAAAAAAATATTTTATATTATAATTTATAAATATATATATAAAAAAATATTAAAAATGTTACTCTTTCCATCACATGAATGTAATCCGGTTCTTTTCTACACACAAATCAATACCTTATTTTATTCCCTCTACTTTATAAATTTTTACCTTACTGTTAACTTTTTACCAATCGAGAAAGATGGACTATATTGGTGTAACGGACATAGTATTATCTATTTAATTGGGAAAATACTAGTACAGGAGCACACTAGTTAGTAGATACAATCCATAACAGAATTTTACATTAAATGATCGATAATTTAATTTTATGGGTTAACGAAAAATTATACTCCCTCCGTCCCCCATTTTGTGTTACGCTTTGACCTTCACGGATTTTAAGAAAAAATGTTGACTTAGTGTAGTAATGTGTAAAAAGTATAATGAGTGGAGTTAGAAAGGTGTGATGTTAGTGGAGATTGGGTCCCACTTAAAGGTGTTGTGAGTGGGTATTGTGTCCAAAAATAGAAACTTTAAGTGTAACACACTTTGGGGGACACCCCGAAAAGGAAATGCGTAACACACTTTGGGGGACGGAGGAGGGAGTATATACGAACACTATTATTATTACTATTTTGTTCAAAATTTTATTTTTATATTAAATGTATAATCTTAGATGCAAAATTCGTATTTATTAATTGTAATAATTCGCAAAATTCGTACTAAAAAATTATTATTATATATATATATATATTAAAATTGAAATAATAAAAATTACAGAAGGCCTTGTAAATTTTCGACTAAACCCTAAAACCCTACCGATTCAACGAGCATCTCCTTTGCTCCACGAACACCAAAAAGTAGGCTCACACGAAAGCGGAGACGGCCTCTAAAACAGACGACGACAGAGCGATAATCCCCAGAAGTTGATTGAATCTGCACTTCGGTTGGAGTTAATTGTGTTAGGGTAAAATTTCAGAGTAATAAATTTATGGGTAAGCTAGGTAAGAAGGCGCGAAAATTTGCCAAGAAGAATCTCCAATCTGTACTCAAGCATCGGCGGAAAACGAAAGCTTTGTTCAAGAGAAGAGCTACAAGTTAGTAATATGTGTGATGGGTTTTAAGTTTTTTTTTTTTTTTTCGAATATATAGTTCTGTTAAACATTTTGCGTTTTGATGTTTTATGATATGGGATTGAAATTATATGTGTTTTTCTGTGTTAGTTTGTTCAGCATTTGTGTTTGATGTTTTATGGGATTGTAATTATATGTTTTTGTGTTTATTTGTTCAGCATTTGATGTACTCTACCAAAAGAATTTGTATTTCTCTTACTTTTTTTTATATCTCCTTATATGTACTGTACAATTTCCTTTTACCGCAGAAAATGGGAAAAATGACATTGAAGAGACAGTAGATAATCATGTGGGCATTTCTAATGGAAGGTAACAAGTTGATTTTGATTAACCTGTTTCTTGTTTTAGTCTTTTTACTCCTTGTTGAAGAGTATATTAGATATAAACTATGTTTCATGCATTACTGATGGTCTTTGTGTGCACTAAAAAAATATTAGTAGTTACATAACTAAGTACTGTGGTCGAAGTCTGAATCTTTGAACAATCCACATCTGTTAAATAAGAAGCACCAATGAAACATGTGTTCTTGATTTGTAACTCTGTAATACACCCTTGGAAATTTAATAGAAAATAGGACTCTAGGAGTATCTGGCCAGAAGTTCCATACTTCATTTGGCAAGAGAAAATATAAAGAACAACCAGGCATGATTGGTGTGTGGCCCCACTTGGGCTTGCTCCTTGCCACTGATTTTTCCTTCCAAAGGTGCAAAGGCTTGCACCTTGGGCACGCTTAAGTGTACCACACATATTCACTCATTTGATGTTCACTCATCCAATGCATGGTGGGTGGTAGTGCTGCTGCACTGGCTGTAGGGTGATGCACCAGTATCTTCCAATGTCCAATGTACATGCAACCTTTATTATAAGTGTTTGTGGGCTTCTTCATTATTTTGTTTTCTTTTAGTCATTGCACGGTCCTTCTTCAAACATTCTATTGTGAGCATTGATCAAGCGTATTTCAATCTTTTCTCAGGAGTAATGAACTTGAGAGCACTGAAATTGCTTCTCTTGATGCTGCATTCATTGAAAATGAAACTGAGGATATTGCACTTGCATCAGACAGTGATGGTTATCTCTCAGAGGTTCTAGATTGGATTCCATTAGTTTTTTGTCACTCTACATAATTTTTATGCTGTACTGTTATAGCCCGCCCGCCAGTAATGTGTATTCTGTGTCTAGGACCCAAGCTGCCCTTATGTTGTGGAGAGCAAAACCGAGAAAACTCTTGCAGGTAAAATTTCAATAGATATTTTATTTTCTGATTTGTCACTTTTCTAAATTCCACCTATCTCTTAGTCGATCTTTCAACTTAGTTGAAATTACAATTTTAATTGACCAGCATCAAAAGAAAATCTTTTTTATTAATGCAGATAAAATCATCACTGTCTATTCCGATCAGAATAAAAAAATTCACTCTGATCTTGACACTCTGAAGGAAAAACTGGATAGGCTGAGAAAGAAGGTAATTCACTCATTAAAGTAATTGTTGTTTAACAATTGCTTAATGGAACTTTCTTTTAAAAAACAATGAGTCTATTGTGTGTGGCTGAACATTAAAGAGACTATTAGGTTGTTAGTACTTAACCTTGCATGTGTTGTCATACTTATGTTGTGGTGATATACGACAAGTGAATATGTTTCTTATACTTCTAA
Source organism: Leonotis leonurus (assembly GCA_026898415.1). Classification (NCBI taxonomy): domain Eukaryota; kingdom Viridiplantae; phylum Streptophyta; class Magnoliopsida; order Lamiales; family Lamiaceae; genus Leonotis; species Leonotis leonurus. The sequence continues at coordinate 848,449 of JAPKLX010000027.1, forward strand.
GCAAGTAGACATCTATTCATTATCTTTGATTTATTTATGCCTTTTTTCTTTGTTTAGCTTCATGTTATGGTGAATCGCTTGGTTGTTTCTGTGCTTAATTACTCATTTACTCTTCTCTTGTATATTCTGGTTTCATCTCACTATAATTATCTTTCATTTCATGTATAAGAGTTTTACTGAAACTTGCTTTGGTCTCCTTCTCCTGTTTGAGCTGAATGCCTTTTCGTTCTTCACTTTTGTACCTAACACTTTATCTTTGACAAGTTATGTGAGGTAACTTCCTATGAAAAATTGCAGGATCCGGAATTCAGTAAGTTATTAGAAAGCTTCAACAGCAGTGGCGATACAATTCAAAATGAATATTCAGTAAGATATTGCTAGGATTTCAGTTCTCTATCATTTCTTCCTGTTGTTCTTTCCTTGTTGGGGGACATGGATGATTTCAAAATATTCTTATTTGAATAAATGTACTGCTTGATGTATATAAGGGAATATTAATAACTCGAGTATCACTCCAGTTTCAATTCAATAATTCATATAGCATTTCTCCAAGCCTAATCTTTGAGGCTATAGCTTATTTGATTTTTAATTAGAAAGTTCAGTTGATTCAACATAAGCTATATTGGATGGAAAAATGAAACATCATATCATCCCAACTAGATGAATTTTTTATTATTTTATTTTAAACGGAAAATTATCATAATAATCAGATTTATGGCTTGCTTGGTTTAACAGCATTGATGCCAAAAAGAAGAATACTCTAGATTGGCTAGTAGTCCTTTCTACCCTGCCATATGACAAAATCTCACTAATATTACTTTTCCCCTATTTTTTATTCTCTAACAGTGTTCAGATGAAGGTGACTCGAGTGATCATGAGGAGCAGGACGAAAATGACCTCACCAAAGATAAAGCAAAGTTTCTGTCAAGCCAAGTCATCAATACATGGAGTCAAATGGCCAAAGAAGTTCATAGCCAGCCAGCGCTTACTAGCCTACTAAATGCTTATCGTGCAGCATGTCACTATGGAGCTGAATCAGTTGGTCATACGATCAACAACAGTGAAACCTTTTGCAACATTGTCATTTCCACACTGTCTAGTGTAGATGATGTATTTCGAGGCATATTGCAGATATCACCTTCAAATAGCAGAAATGATGCAGTATTAAAACTGAAGAAGACCTCAAAGTGGAAAGACATGAAGCCACTTATTAAATCTTTTGTGAGAAGTACATTGTTTCTCTTGGATCAGGTTACAGACTCAGAAATTTTGACTTTTGCGATGACGAGGATCAGAGCTTCTATGATATTCTTCATTGCCTTCCCATCACTGATTCAACGACTCCTTAAGGTCACTTGTGTTCTTCTTAGTTGCCTTTCCATCAATTTATTCTTTCATATGGTATTTTCTAATTTCGTGACTTTTGTCTTTTGAAATCTTATCAACCGATTCTAACACTCGAATTTGTTAAACAGTCAACTGTGCATTTGTGGGCAACAGGTGGGAGGGTCTTATCATCAGCTTCATTTCTTGTATTACGGGATATTGCTTCTTTGTATGGTTCAGAGTACTTCGACACCTGCTTATCAAAAACTTCCACATCATTTCTTTCTCGGTCTAAAGTAACAGAAGTGACCGATGTAGAACACATGCAATTTTTGAGGGATTGCGTAGTTGAATTATGTTGCCTAGATGTGCAAAAATCATCTATTAAGGCTGTTGCTTCTTTAAGTCAATGTGCAAAGATATTTAGCTTGGCGTTAAAAACAAAGAAAAAGGTTTGATTTCTGATCAGATTTGTTGTTTCTATCTTCTCGCATATTTAATACAAGAAAAGTGATTTAAACGAATTAACCTTTTCTTTTGAGACAGGAAGCTGTTGGAAAGATTTGCAGTTGGGAATATGTCAACTGCATTGATCTGTGGGTTAAATTCTTATCAGCAAATATACGTGCCTATGATCTTCAGTCCTTGTTCTTCATGACAGTTCAACTTATTAATGGTGTATCTCACATGTTTCCTGGCCCAAGATATTTACCTCTACGACTCAAGTCGGTAGAATGGCTAAATTGTCTCTCGAGTTCAAGTGGAAGCTTTATACCACTTGCTTCATTAGTGCTGGATATTTTGGAACATAAGGTCGTCAGGGAGGGACGGAAATCTCAAATTTCCTTTAATATGGCGACAGTCGTGAAGGTTAGGAAACTTCTTCCTCTATCATAGTCTCATAGACATAAAATGTAGTCAATTCTTCTTGATTTAAAGCAATATAACTGGAATTTGCAGCTGCCCAAACATTACCTTAAATCAAAAGGCTTTCAAGACGAATGCTTCCACTCTGCTATCAAACAGCTCGTATTTCACTTTGCTCAGTGGAGCTTTCATATTTCCTTCTCCGACCTCGCTACTATTCCATTGATCCGCCTGAGAAGGATTCTTGAGATCACAACCACAGAAAGCTTGCGTCGTATTTTAAAGCGTCTGATCGAACAGGTACCAGTGCTTGCATTGTTCACATATTCTCCTTGCAAGTCTAGACACAAATAAAACTCGTTCATCTATGTCCGCTAAATCTAAAATAAAAGATAAATATAGAAAAACACTTCTGAACCAAAATGGCCATTGTTAATAGTTATTTACCTTTTGCCGCTGCAGGTAGAGCAGAACGTAGACTTTGTGCAGAAAAAGAGAGAAGATGTACCTTACTCTCCTCTTGATCATGAATCAGCAGATTCTTTTCTTCAGGTTTGTGTCATCTGAAACCATACATCAATGCATTATAGGATATATTTTGATCAAGTATTGTTTAAACGTGTATGCAGATTGAAAAGTCCAGTCTCAACACTCCGTTTTCTCAATATTACAGAAGTGTCCTGGACAAAGCTTGTGAAAGAAAGTTGCATAAATTCGACAGGAAAAGGTACAGTTCACATCTAGCCGCCCTTACGTGATTAACTGAATAAAGAATCATCACGTCATATTCTTGAAAACCACAAACATCGGATTTCTGAACTACTTCAAGAAATATCGAAAGTACTATTTATGTGGCACCTGATATCAGTTGATGAATAAATGAAGTGATTAGGTTTGATATGCTACCACACTTATAACATTTTCCGACACATGGTTTAACATCTTGATTGCAATTTAAAATTTATCAACGTATTGTTCTTGTTTGTTTCCTATTAACCATGCCTCTCTTTGCAGCATGTCAGAGCAGAAAACACCAAAGATTATTGCTGCCAAGCCTAAAAGAAAACCAGTAGCTGCTGATGTTCCATCTGAAAAAGGGACAACAAACAATAAACGGAGGAAGAAAGTCGTTTAAGCTCTTCGATAACTATCAAAAGCTTGGTTTTCAAGGAATTGACTCGTTTTGGAATCAGAATACTAAATTCCATTATTTTTCCTATTGTCGCATTCTATTCTTCAGAGTTCATATGTATTTGGAGGTCATAGCTCTTGTAGATCATTGTTGATCAACCCAAATTTGCATGAGAACATGAAAATGAGATATTATAGAATTTTTGTATGAATTTTGGCATCATAGTTTATGGTTACTATATTTGTTACTCCCTCCGTCCCACCTCAATTGTCCCATTTGCTTTTGGCTCGCATACCAATACTCACTTTATTTCTTTCTCAACTACTTCCACTACTTTTCACCTACTTTATTACTCTCACAACTTTTATCCAAAAAAGGAAATGAGACAATTGAGGTGGGACATCCCAAAATGGAAAGCGGGACAATTGAGCCGGGACGGAGGGAGTATAATATTATTTTAAAAATTATTTGTAGTAGACTATTGGTATTATATTTGATGGTTAATATATTTGTTGAGGTCGATATTGATTTGGAGTAACTTATCGAAATATTTGCATCAGAAAATCAACCGAACCCAAGTGCTACTTTGCCTTGCACTAATCACTTGTTTCACTAGCTATTGTCTAATCTCATGAACTAATAATTCAGTAACATCGAAACTTGAAGTGAAGAAAACTATGCAAACGTCTTCAAGAATCTTCATCTTCCCTCGAGTCGATTGCTGCTTATTGGGCTCGTGACCATGGCGTTGGGGTGGTTGTTTCCTCCGCAGCTCAGTACCCTCACCACCTCCCACAGCATCGACGAGCCTCTGCTCGTCTCATGCTCGTCGTGGCGTCGGCTTTGCCTCTCCTTGATATCCCTAAGCTCCATTTTACTTGAAACTCTTGAAATCCCAGTCAAGAACAACAGCCATCTTGCTTTCCCAGATGACGAGGATGTTAGTACAGACATCTTCTGCAATGGGAAGTCATACCCTTTCCCCTGCTTGCTGCTGTTGTACCTTTTCTTGGATGCTTTCTTTGATGTTTGGTGATGGTGATGATGATGATCATCATCATTATGTTTCTTCTTCTGCATTAGGGTTGTACTCTTGTTACCGATCCTCCACCGAAACAAGCTCCAACCGCGCCTTTTCTTGATGATCGAGGGCTGTTCGGAGTCGACTTGTTTCGAGGGAAGGGTGTGTGATGCATTGGGCTGTTTGTAAGGGATGATCTTCCCGCAGAAGATGATGTCGTTCTCCGGTGGGAAACGGGTGGCAGAGCGAGTGAGTTCGTGGCTGAAGAACTCGAAGTAGTCGGCGTCCTCGGAGGAGGACATGGAGGTTGAGCCTTGTGACTCAAGGGAGAGATCTTCCTCCCATTCATCAACACCATATAATGGAAGATCACACAAAGAAAGTGTCTCATCTAATTCATCTATTGCCTCATGCATCATCTCTTTTCGCTCCAAGTATGATTCTTGAACTGACATTCTCAACTGTATTGTTTGTAATCAAGAATGGAATATTTTTCTTTTGGTGAAATCTATGTGTGAGTTAGGATGTTTGGGGTTTGTGGAGTTTATATATGCAAAAGGGGTTTTGTGGGAGACAAAGATTGTGGAACATGAAAAGGACTTGTGTTTATTTGACTAAAAATGATAAAAAGTAATCAAGAATTGGGTTGATGGCTTTTGGGTTTCTAGATCACCACAATAAAGTTAAAGAGGGATCTAATACAAAATAAAAATGAGTTTTGATTATTGGTTGGTTTTCTAGAAGATCATGCTATAATAGTAAAACATGTCAGATTATGATATCCTAATATAGACTAAAATTGGGATTTGAATAGTCCAAACATACCAGCTTTTGCCTACATGAAAAACTGGAAGATTAAAAGGTGAAATATACTATTACACCTGCTTGTAATAAATTTATCTGTCTTTGTCCAATACATCACAATAGAAGGAGTTCATAAGTCCAAATTCAAGAAAATCAAATTGCTATCAATTTCTTAGCCACATTGATTATTGTAATACATACATATATATATATATATTGTTTTTGAGTTAGTTGTTTGATAAACGTCACTTTATTGTACTATTAGTCATTGACTTTTAATTATACTCCCTCCGTCCCCCAAAGTGTGTTACGCATTTCCTTTTCGGGGTGTCCCCCAAAGTGTGTTACACTTAAAGTTTCTATTTTTGGACACAATACCCACTCACAACACCTTTAAGTGGGACCCAATCTCCACTAACATCACACCTTTCTAACTCCACTCATTATACTTTTTACACATTACTACACTAAGTCAACATTTTTTCTTAAAATCCGTGAAGGTCAAAGCGTAACACAAAATGGGGGACGGGGGGAGTATTATTTAAATGACTCAAAGATGCTCATAAATAGGGATGGCAATCCGCCCGCGGATACCCGAAATCCGCGGGTATCAGCCAGATTATTCGTGGGTTTTGTGGCCATTTCGTACCCGCGGGTACGTTCGTGGTTTAAAAGTGCTACCCGTTTAGTTCGTGGGTACGGAAATGGTTTGACACTATTCGTACCCGCGAAACCCGTGTACCCGCGAAAATACCCGTATACCCGTTACCCTACCCGATGATGTTTTGTGGATTTTAATTTTGAAGATTTGTCGATTTATTGTGAATTTTTCGTATTTTCTAAAATTTCCTATTTCGCGGGTCGCGGGTACCACATTTCGCGGGTGATGGGTGGCGGATACCCGCGGGTCGCAGGTGTGGTGGAATTCACGTACCCGCGGCGGGTGGCGGGCAGGCGTGTATTTCGCGGGTGCGGAAATGGTTTGGCACTATCCGCACCCGCCCGACCTGATTGTCATCCCTGCTCATAAATGATACAATTGATTAAACATCTTGTTCAGTAGTTAAGGACATTTCTATGCATTTATTACACTTATAAAGGATTATGGCAAAAACGATACTTGCAATAACATGTTATTTTATTCTATTTTTGTTTTTTGGAAATAACATGTGATTCTAGATTGAGTGAGTAGCAGGAAATACAGTTCATAAAATAAAACAAAATTAAAAAAATATTTGTTTTCCTAGGTGGCATGGCATGAGTGGACTGGTCTTCATTTCTAGAAAATGGGGCCCAGCCCAGCCCAGCCCAGCCCAGCTTACCGCCTTCAACGGTAAAACTCCGGTAGATCGGGTCGTTCACGGGGCTCCGGCTCCACGTTTTCCAAATTCCAATACATTTTAGTACGTAGTAATTTTAGTTACTCTCTTGGAAAATACGAAAATAGTTTTATTTTTGAGGTGGTGTGGAATTTAAAAATAAATATTACGTGTATAAATTATTATGCGATTTATATGCAAATAAAATTGCAACCAACTAAATATTTTTATAAGTAGAAGAGGTGCATCTCAAAAAATGGGGTATTATTCATGACTATATATATACGTTAAGAAAATCAACGTAGAATTATTTTTAACGTAAAATAGTTGACACGAAAAAATAACCATTAATTCTAGAAAGAAACTAGCTTTTGAGATGAAATTTTCACGTCGAATATTTGATTGATGAATATCATTTTCATTGAGAAAAAAACCTACATATCTTCCATTTTCCACACGTTACTAATGAGATAAGAAACTCTAGAAAGTATTCATAGTGTAGTTATTATCACACCAGAAAAAAAAAAGAAAAAAAAAACAGTCCCCTACATGCCACCGTCCACGTGTTGACTCATGTTTAAATGTTGTTAACAGGTCTCATAATAGTATAATAATAATAACAATTGTAATTATAACTTTCAAATAAATATAAATATATTCATAACACTGCAACGTATAGTAAAAATGATGGCGTCAGATATTCTAGAAGAGATAATCAATCAAATTACTAAAAGATAAAAACGAGAGAGAGTGACTCAAAATGGCTGTGTAATTGAAGCAGATGTAAACGAATGAGCTGAGTGTTAATCGTAGAACTGAAGCTGGGTATAAGAAAAGGGTTCTGAAAGGGAAATTAATGAACAGATCCTGCAACATAACATACATTGGTAAAATTAGCTCAACACCTTGGCTTGCATTGCATGAAACTAAGACAACACCCTAATGTAACTTAGCTTCCATCTCATTATGGATCCAGACTAACTCCTTTTCACTACGCATGCAATTTTTGAAGGAAACTGAACTTCATTAATTGATCACAACAGATAATAAGAATATATAAGGAAAAAACATCATACGACACAAAAAGTTCTTCAAGAGGAAGAAGGAGTATAATAGAAACCTGCAGTAACAAGTCACATTAACATCAACTCTACATTACGTAATGTCTTTTCTGTAACCACTCCAACAATACAATACTGTTAGGAGGCATTTACATTGGTAAATATAATATAATTAACACTTATATAACACCGAGGGCATTTGGTCTAGTGGTATGATTCTCGCTTAGGGTGCGAGAGGTCCCGAGTTCAATTCTCGGAATGCCCCCTTTACATGTTTCTTTTTATTTTCTTACTAACTTTTTTATTAAAGCTACTATATAATATATATTGAAAAATTGCGCCTACATTTTAGGTGGATTATTACATCTAGATTGGAAATTTTATTAATTTATGGATTTTTCAACACAATTTTGAATCGGACGTAGAAGAAGAAAGTATGGTGACTGGGATAGTTAGTTCATCTAGAAAATATAATAAACATATAGATAGTCCTATTTTTCAAAGTAAATTCTAATAAGTTGAAAATGTTAATACTGCGCGTTACGTTACGTTACGTATCATCTTTCTAGGTTATTTCCTACACTAGCTACACTATTTTCCACTCATTGACCTTTTGCTTGGATTCATTCTTATTCTTCTTCTTCTTCTTTTAGTAATATTCTTTTACAACTTTTTAACTAATATAACATAGGAGGAATGGTCGTTTGTTTTCATTTAAGATGACAATAGTCGGTTCTTTAAGGAGTTAATTTTGATTAATAAATTAGTTATCAATTTATAAATTGACTTCTAGCTATAATTTCGGCAAGGGAGGTCCACAATGGTCTATTGCGAACTTGATGTTCACGAAATTAATTATGTTTAACTCAAGATTATAAAATTAATCAAATCTCAAATGAATATCATTGGTGCTACAATAGATGATCCGACCCGACTTGTTTGGTTTTGGACCCCATCCCTTCACAACATTATTAAGTAACGACTGTTTATAGTTTATACAATTTTCTCCTACTCTACCTTGTTAATCATTTTCTTTCATTTTCTCCGTCCATACAATTAAATGGAATTAACTGTTCCATTATTATATATGTCATTTCATCTACTCAATTAGGATCTATAATTAATTTGTTTGTACTTAGTATTATAAATTTATAGTCTATAGATTCATCTACTCAATTAGGATCTATAATTAATTTTTTACATTTAATGTCATTTTAAATGAGTTTTAGCATTGATAAATTAAATAGAGTATATATATTTTAAAATAAATATTAATTATGATTCATTATATTACAATAATTCTTTTATATTTAATAAATATCAATTAAAATGATAAATTTGTTTGTAAGACAATAAAGTGTGGAAAATAAAATTGTGACAGTGAATCACATCCGTCATAAAATTGTTATCCACTAATAAGATTTCTTTTTATAAGTGGAATATTTCACTAATCAAATATATAACTCAAATTTCGCTCAATATACAAAATGAGTAATAATTTGATGTACGTATGAAATTCATACTAATGTTCCACCATCTGAAGTGGGCACATCTTAGAGGGTGTTTGGCTAAGCTTATAAGCTCCTTAAAAGAGCTTATAAGTTATTTAAGAACTTATAATCTCCTTAAAAGTGTTTGACAAATTAAGTTCTTTAAGAGCTTATAAGTTGTAAAAATAAGCTCTTGGAACTTATAAGCTCTTTAAAAAATAAGTAGCTTCATCCAACCTTTTTTTCCCAACTTACAAGCTCTTCTAACAGCTTATAGTCTCCAAGAGCTTATAAGCTCTTTAAAATAAGTTTAGTCAAACACTCTCTTAATGCGCTCACGACTGATGTGGAAATGTCACGTCATTGCCACATCAACATGCAGTCAGTATTATTTTATTTTTGAGGTAAGTGTATGGATTTGTCACTTTTGTCCCCCAACATCTAGAAGCCATACGAGCTCATGTATATATATAAATGCATGTTCCACTTAGATCAAAATCATTCAAACATCTCCAATCCATTATTATCCACATTCAAGTAAAAAACAAAAAACACAGTCACACACTATAACACCTTCATTTTCACCATGAACGACGAAATCAGACCACCGTTAGTCCAACAAGGGGAAGAGCAAGAAGAACTCGGCAGGCTATCCTTCTGCGATCTCCCAATCTCCGGCGCCGCCACTCCCGACCGCCCCACCGCTCCCTCCGACCACCTCTTCGAGTTCTCCGCCGCCCTCCACTCCCCCTTCTACAATGACATCATCTTCTGCGGGAAGATCATCCACGCCGACGACATCGCCGCCGTTAAGATCAAATCAAAATCAGTGCCCAATCCGGCCTCTTTTCGCAACGGCGCAGCCTCCGAGAACCGGCGCCCGCTCTCGGCGTCTACCCGGTTCAGTGGCGGCGGCGACCCGGTTTACCACGCGCAGGGAGTGAACATAACCTCGCTGACGTCGATGTCGGCGAAGTCGAGGAGGAGGATGTTCATGTTTGGGCCGGTGAAGTTCAAGCCGGAGATGGAGCTCGCCTCCATCAAGCAGCGGCAGATGAAGATAGCTGCCGCTCCCCTGAAGGCGTCGGCGCCGAGCGGAGGGAAAAGCCATTGGGGGGTGCTGAAGTCGAGCTTGAGAGGGAGATCGCACTTGTCGAGAGTGCTGGCTAAGTCGTTGGGTTGCATTCCGGTGGCCAGTAGGGGCGGCGGAATGGAACGGTGGGTGGGTGTCGCCAGTTAATAATAAATATATTTTTAATTTTGTTTAATAAAGAGTTGGACTTTGGTCTATATTGTTTTTAGGACAGGTGTATATAAAGTCGCATTTCAGTGATTCTTTTTTTTTATTTGAGACCATTCAGCATAAACTCATACATCTTCGTACCCCATTATTTTTATTCACTTTGATCCGTTACTTAAGAAAATATGTTGTGTATTAAATGAAGTCTGAATCCTTTTTATTGTATCTAATTAAATGTAATCACTTAAAAAAAAGAATTAGACACGAATAGGGGATGAAGTATTATTGATTTATGATTTCAGCTTCTAAAATATGTTAATGTTTTATGACAACTGTTATGGTTAGTAGATGAAATTTAGTGTTTTATTTTTATTCTCACATTTTGTTCTATTATTAAAATTATTATATTGATCGGTCAAAATTTATTATTTTATTATGAACAATAATGAATATTTGAATTTATCAAGTTTAAAAATAGATTTAAAATGTCATTACATATTATTGTAATTATTTATTGTGATTGAGTGGGATAAAATTAAAGAAACATTAATTATGATGCATAATAATATATATAATTTTTTTAAATAAATGTTAACTAACATGATACATTACTAACACATGTAGTATGGTACATCACATGCACCTGTGAATCTTTAAGCACCAATACAATAAAGAATATATAATAACAGAACTTGGAGTTTAATAACCTTAATTATAATTTACCAATCTCTACTTAATTAGTATAATTGATTATAATGAAATATATAAAAAAATACTGCTCCATTTTCTCCAAATGCACAAAATGAGCTTCTAGAAGAGCTAGAAACCTTCACTACAATAAATGAAAAAGGGAAAAGAAAGAAAAGAAGAATGATAAGAAACGGTGTTAGGAATCGTTACTCGATCATTAGTTCGTCATGGTGTCAACTTCCCGTTGAATAATTCCAATATTCCATGAAGAAATTGAGATGGCAAGATGGTAATTTTGTGGGGTTTTCTATAATAGAATACTCAATATTTGTAGTTATTGCCGCTTTCTTAGGCTGTTTCCTTAATTTATCCCCTTGTAAAAATTCAACACTAATTTCTACTCTTTCCCTCTTCATTTTATAATGATCAAAAGTACTATTTCCATTATTTTCCAATTAAGTATCATATTTCATTTAATTATACATAGGGGTGTCTATTCGGGTCGGGTCGGGTACCCTACCCGAAAACTCTAATTTTTTCATACCCGAACCCGAACTCGAAAAATATTTCGGGTACCCGAAATTACCCGATTTAATTAAAAAAATTCTTATTTTCGGGTATTTATCGAATATTATCGGGTAATTTTAAAAAATTCAAATATTTAGAGTATTAAAATATTTTAAATTATAAATTAAAAATATAATATTATATATATAATAATAAAAAATAAATAAATTCGGGTTTCGGGTTTCGGGTATTACCCGAACCCGAAAACCCTGAAAACCCGAAAACCGGGTATTCGGGTACCCGAACCCGATCGGGTATCGGGTATTACCCGAAATACCCGATTCCCGAATAGACACCCCTAATTATACATACCAATAAAATATATACATTTACATATGTCATAATTAATGCCCTTAAAATTTTCATATTAATAATTATTTTTAAATTTGTTATTAAAAATGATTACTATAAAAGTTGTGTTAAACGCTTAATTAAATAAAGAAATTCACTAATACTTCGAAGTTCAAAATAGCAAAGGCAGGCACTAAAATTTGTGATGTTAGAGAAGAGAAGACCGAGTCCAAACTTTACATAAATAAATACGTTAATTTGTAATTTGTAATTTGTAATTGTCCATTTTATCCCCTACCATGTAATCGACTACCTCTCCCATACACATAATACATATATATACGCCCTTTGCTACCAAACCATATTCCTCACACACAATTCAGTCTCCTTACTTCACCTTCTATAATATTCATATACATGCATACAGATATTATAAGCATGAAAGAAACCCCAGCAGAAAACCAGTCCCTTCTCTCTCTTCAAGAGGAAGAAGAAGAAGAAGAAGAACATCATGGAGTAGAACAACCTCACAGACAGCTCTCTTTCAGCCACCTTCCCACCTCGGGCTCTTCATCACCCACTCCCTCGGCCCGGCCCGACCTCCTCTTCGAATTCTCCGCCTCCAACTCCGCTGCGGCGGCGCACTCCGCCTACCACAACGACATCGTTTTCTGCGGCAAGATCATACATGAAGACGACGACGAAAAAGAAGGGGGCGGCGAAGACGACGACGATCTCAACGAGTACCAAAAGCGAGACTACTTCGCCACCGTGAGATCGAAATCCCTCCGCAAACCCTCCTCCCCGGAATCCGACCACCGCCGCATCTCTGCCTCCACGCGCTTCTCCGGCGAGCTCGCGCGGCCCAAGTGCGACGTGGACTACCACGTGCAGAGGGTCAACATAAGCTCGCTCACGTCGATGTCCGCCAAGTCGAGGAGGAGGATGTTCATGTTCGGGCCGGTAAAATTCAAGCCGGAGATGGAGCTCGCCGCCATCAAGCAGCGGCAGACCAAGATCGCCGCCGCACAGGAGAAGGCGAACGACGGCGGAGCAGGTTGGAAGGGGCAGTGGGGGATGCTGAAGTCCAGTTTGAAGGGGAGGTCTCACCTCACGAGCGTGCTGGCGAGGTCGCTGGGATGCATCCCGGTGGCCGGCGGCGGCTTGGAGGGCCGGTTGGGCGCGGCCAACTAGTTCAGTTCAAGTCTTTGGTGGTTGGCTTCATTTGAATTGAATAAAGAGTTTGACTTTATCGTGTGTGAATGCAAGAATACTATGCTCTTTATTTTTATTTTTTTATCTTTGTTTTCTTTTTGTACTATAAAACAGTCTTCATTTATTTTCTTGTATTATATTTTTTGGATGTGGATGAAAGTACAGAAAGTCTAATTTGAAGGGCTTGTTTTATTTTATATGTTTAGACTTTTTTTTTGTGCAATAGATATTTTCTTTTGAAATAATATGAAGATAGGCTACTTGTTAATTTTTTAATAAATATAAATAGGTATTAGAACAACATATCTACGTATCATTATGCTAACTTGGTTACATCCAAATCAAACTTGAACAATTTTCATAATTTTTATTAAGCCTATGAAATGCAACCAAAATAGTGTATATATATAAAAAATATATTTTCCTTTATTTAAATGTAATTTTATCTAATTTGTGGAAAACAATATAAAATTCAAATAAAATGCACAGTTGGTAATTCGCAATTAACTTTTCTTTTGCAGAAGGCAGCAGCGCCTTGTAAGAGCATCTACAGCGGGGAGGCGCGCGGGCAACCAGCCCAGGGAAACCCTCGCTGCGGCTGCGGAGCGCCAAAACCGGGGCTGTATCCCCTGAATCCGGGCGCGGGCGCGAGGGCAACCCGAGTGTTTGTGCCGCTGCGGGCGTGGGTTTCCAGAACCCATCCCATTTTCTTTTTTTTATTTTTTTTTATTCTTTAATTCATCTATAAATACTCTATTTCAATCTCACATTTTCACACATCTTCATTCATTCTTCAATCTTTCAACCTTCTTTTTTCAACCATTTCTATTACAAGTTAGCCCAAAAAAAAATGTCTTCTTCTTCCGATTCCGACGATGTAATGCTCAATTTTTGCAACTCGCAAATAATTTTATGGAGACGGATTATAAATATCTAGCATCACTCGGCACATCAGACTCCCAACGTCCAAAAAAAGGAAGAAAGCCTTCATCAAAAGGGATCGAGAGGAGGCCTCCGTACGTCTATACAATGACTACTTCTCCCAAAATCCAACATTCCCCGACAATTATTTCCGACGTCGGTTTCGTATGCGGAGAGAATTATTTCTTCGCATCGTCACAATCTTGGAGAATCGTGAAGAATACTTTCGACAACGTACGGATGCTACGGGCCGTCAAGGGTTCACGCCACTACAAAAATGCACGGTTGCAATCCGGCAACTTACAAATGGAAGTGCCGCCGATCAATACGACGAGTATCTCCGGGTCGCCGAGTCAACGGGCATAGAATGCCTCAAACGTTTTTGTCGTGCCGTTGTTGAGGCTTTCGGGTCTCAATATTTGAGGCGACGCAACCAAGAAGATATTCAACGCCTAACGGAGCTTCACGAAGAGAAGCACGGCTTCCCCGACATGCTCGGTAGCATCGATTGCATGCATTGGGCGGGAAAAAATTGTCCGATGGCGTGGCGCGGGGCTTATACACGCCAAGACAAAGGCCACCCAACTATCATGCTCGAAGCGGTTGCCTCCCAAGATCTATGGATTTGGCACGCTTTCTTCGACGTCGCCAGATCGGCGAATGACGTTTGCGTGCTCAACCAGTCTACGGTGTTCAACGATGTGCTCAACGGGAAAGCGCCTCGTGTGACGTTCATGGCCAACAACAAACAATACAACATGAGCTATTATTTAGCCGACGGCGCTTACCCATGTTGGCCGACTTTCGTCAAATCAATACCGACGCCCACCGACGAGAAACGGTCTCGTTTCAAAGTTATGCAAGAAGCGGCACGTAAGGACGTCGAACGAGCATTTGAAGTACTCCAATCTCGATGGGCAATCATTAAAGGTTCGACACGTCTTTGGTTTCGTGAGCATTTATCCGACATCATGTATACTTGTATTATTTTGCATAACATGATTGTTGAAGACGAAGGTCCGTATGCGACTAGTTGGGCATCAGAGACCGAAGCAAGCTCCTCCTCCACTCCACCCGAGGAAGCAACTCGCGGTGCCAACGAACTTTTCAATGAGTACATGGAGCATTCGGCCAACCTCCGAGATAGGCGTGCTCACGAGATGCTCGAGCATGATTTAATCGAAGAAATCTACGCTCGATTTGAGAATTTAAATTAAGTGTGTTTTTTCGTTTCTTTTGTTGTATTTTAATTCCGTGTGTTTTCAATTCTCGTATTTCAATTTTTTGTATTTTGTATTTGAAATTAAAATGAATGAAATTTTAATTTCTAAAATTGCTATTTTAATTTTAATATTATTTAATTAAATAAATTAAAATATTAATAAAAAATTAAATATTTAATTTTTTTTCGTTTTTATTTATTTATTTTATATTACAAATTTAAATTCACAAATTTAATTAATATCATTTTTGTCAAATTCAATCATTCTATAATTATTAAAGTAGAGACTCCGAAAACCCAAAACAATCTCTATTAAACATTTTTCTCACTGCTACCTACCAATACAATCTCTCAAACCCCACCCAAATTTTTTTTATTTATTTACGGAATTGCCACCGAATCGTTTATTTGAGCAACACCTGATCTAAGTAATTGGCAATTGCTTTCTCTCCCATTAAATTCCTCTTCTCTCTTGGAGCCATTCTGCAAAGGACCGACCTCATTCTTATACGTAAGCATATCTGTCCCTCGACCTTTCTTTCCGTTTCTTCATAATTACAGATATGTATGCTATTAAACGAACGCATTTTTTGTAATATTCGGTGCAGGTTAAGCAAAAGAGAAAATAAAATGGGGGGCCCAGACCCAAATCCGAACCCGGAGGTGGATCAGCTACCGGAAGCCGCCTCGCTACCTGATGGGTTTGTCGAATCCTCTGCGGCGGAAGCGGTGATCGATTACAAGGAGGAAAAGTTGCTCGAGCCCGGCTCGCGGCCCGAAGTTGTGATAGGAGATGAAGGTTCTTCATTGGGTAAATTGGTCGAACACGTGGTGGATCAAAGTGAAGAATCCAAGGCTGTAGCAGATGCCGGGGAAGCTCATGGTGAAGGGAATGCCAAGGAGAAATGTAATGTTCGTGCTTATTAGTTTGATATTTTGTTTAAAGGTGTTAACTTTCTTCTTTGGAAGGGAAAATTTGATTCAGAATGGTTATTGGATGGATACATTGATAGGGGTTTTAGTGGATTCTTGATATAGGGATGGGAAAGAACGGGAAACTGAGTAGGATATAGTCCTCACTAATGGTATGAATGGCCTAAGCCACGATTGTTTCTCGAATAGGGCTTTCCTTATTCAACAGTTTGATGCTTGCTTCTGGCAAATGGTCTGCAAAAACTATCTCATTTTAATTTGAATGAAGTTTTCTAACTTGTCTAGCACACTATTCGGTGGTTTCTGTTTTATTCATCTTTTGCATATCGTCTCAGTTACTACATCTTCAGTTGTTTGTGGGATATTAGATATATTGTTACAGAAACAGATTTTATCTGCCATGCATAATACTTTCAATAGATATTGACATTAAAATCCTTACAAAGCTGATATATTTTTTTTTTTTCTGTTGGAGAAGCATGTTTTTAGAGCATTTAATTCTCTGGGTTTTCCTTTGCTTGTTTCACAATTATGCTAATTCTAGGATCCTCTGTTTTTCGCAGCTGTTCAAGGTGCAGAAATACATGCGGTTACCTCAACAGGGATTGCTGGGACTGGAAATACTGAGAACAATAAAAAAGTATTCTTATAATGCATTTATCTTGAATACATTAGTCTAGAAATGTTTTAGGTGATTATTGAGTTTGGTCTTCTTACCATGCAACTCTTATAGAACTTTTAAGTGGGTCTCATCTGGTCATTGGTGTATCTTTTTTCGTCCTTCATGGACCGTTTGAGAGAAATTCGACAGTAGTTGGAAACTCGGAATACCACTTGAAAATTGTATTACATTTTTGTCCTCATAGTTTTCTGATTATATCTGATTCATTCATCAGGAAGCCCCTGAAGTGAAGCGTAAAAATGTAAAACGTACCTTCAAAACAGAGAAGGAATTTTTGGAATTCACTTTGAAGTATCAACAAGTCCTTACTGAAAGAGATTCTGGTTGGTTGTCATAATTTATACCTTCTGATATGTATGCATAATAAGTTTAGTTCATATCTCGTGAATGTATTTATATACCAAGTATCTGGTTTTCAATTGTAAGACTGTAAGTTTATATCTATAGATCTTCATCTTGTGTGTTAGCATGATCATTTCAAGTTCATGCTAACTTAGGTGCTTTACAGTCTATATTTGCAGCACAGTACCTTTTGCAAAATGAACTTGATTAGTTTGCGCATGTTGCAGATAGTCATCTAATGTCATTTACTTTTAATTGCCAATATGTCTTTAGTTCCATATGACATTGTGGTGCTTCTATTTGCTAATCTCTGTCTTCCTCTCATTTGCAGCTATTGCTGTTAGAGATAAACTTGAGTCATTGTGCCGGGAGCTGCAACGTCAAAATAAATTGTTGATGGTACTTACTCAACTTGTTCAGATAATGTAGTTCACAAATACATTTTCTGATTTTTCAGACTGAATCTTAGATCAGTATGAGCAGTAGTTACGTATAATCAAAAAGCCCCGATGCCTCCTTGTTTTGTATAAGTGATCACGTGTGAACAATACTTTTTATGTAACTACTACGTGCGTAAACTTAGAACTTTCATGTGTGCACACATTAAGAATGCCCTGACTGCTAATTCCTGATCTTCATGATATGTGTAGTCCGTCTTAAATCCAGATTTAATTTGCCTTTCTAATAACTTGCTGTTTGTTTATTTCAGGATGAATGCAAGCGAGTCTCAAAAGAGGGACAAAATTTGAGATTAGATCTCTCAAATAGGTTCCAAGATGCAATTAAGGTTCTTAAATTCTCTAGTATATCTATATGTTGTAAAAGCTCCTGTTATGATCCAGTTAGCTCCAGTTACGAGCTCTGTCATCTTTTTACTGTGTTTGTTCATCCCTTCCTTGCATGTTTTTGAAAGATGTTTGGTTGTCAAGCTTGAAGCATCAAATGACAACTAGCAATACTTCTCATAGTGATTCTTAGAAACTTTTCCTTATAACTTGCTTTTTGGAATAATTTGTTGGAGTTATGTAGCTATTATTACAGAAATTTGTCCTTGTAGATCCCGTAAGGCCATAACCTTTGTGATGTTGTTTCTCTAAAACAATAAAGAATTCAAACTCAGAAAAACTGCAACTGTTATTGAATATCTGTATTTAAGTTTAAAGTTTTCCCACTCTATTGTAGGAAGTAAGCAGTAAGCTGGAGGAACAGAAAGATGAGTGCATAGCTCAGCTAAAAGAAAATGAAATGTAAGACCAAAACTTGGGCTTTTTTATCTTCTCATGTTTAGGACTATTTCATGATTGCATGTATTTGTGATTTGTGAAATAAATAAATCACACGACTCTAAGTTGCTATGAAATGAAATGAAGGCCATGACCATGTAATTTACATTTATAGTTGATTGTTAGAGATCCTGTAAACAAACCCATTATATTGTTGTCTATTGTCCGACTGCACCAATTTTAGTTGTTTGTATTCTCTAACTTCAGGTTGAAGATCAAGTTAAAACAACTTGTTGAGCAATACACTCTTTCTGAGCAGCAGCATGCACAGCAGGTTTGCATCAAAGCGCTTATATTCTGCTTACATAATTTTTTTATTTGTAGTTCTTTGATTGAGATGAAGCTAAAATTCTTTGTTTGGCTTTGCAGCTAAAACAGAAATCACTTGAACTTCAGCTTTCGGATTTGAAACTTCAGCAACACGAAGAGAAATTGAAGCAGGAGCAGGCCCAAATGAAACTATATGCAGAACAAGTACAACAACTTTTAGGGACGGAAAAAAATTTGAGGATGCAGTTAACAGCTGATGGAGAAAAGTTCCAACAGTTCCAGGTTAACCCTCCTTATGTGTGCGCGCGCGTCATTTTTCAAGAATATCTCAACTATCATGAATTGCAAAAACTATGTCTCTAATATAGCTCATTGTGTTTCTTTCTCTCGCTTTCTTTCTAATTCCCAGCTTTTCTGTTCATGTTCGCCAGGAAGCATTATTGAAGAGTAATGAGGTTTTTGAAACATTTAAGCAAGAAATCGAGAAGGTAGTGTTTCATGACATCGTTTTTCAAATATTCACCTCTACTTAACCCATATCTTTGTTCTTCCTCAATATGAAATGTCTGAGACTGAAATGTTTGTGCTTATAAAACTAGATGGCGAAATCCATAAAGGACCTCAAAAAGGAAAATACCTTCATGAAGAGCAAATGCGATAAATCAGACATTACCCTCATAGAACTGGCTAATGAGGTGAGACTATGCTTCCCATTCATTCTTATCCATTCATGGTTTCTTTGATCTTCATTCCCCGTTGCTTTGAACTTATCTCGAAATTCATGTTTTGCCCTCCTTCCGAGCAGCGTGAACTCTTGAAGAAACAACTGGAGAAAACAAGAAACCAGAAGGACAAACTCGAATCGCTATGTCGATCGCTCCAAGCAGAAAGGAAAACTAATGCAGCTGCAAGCAATAGCTCAGATACTGTCCCAGTTTAAGCCTTGCTTAGAGTAGTATAACTATAAACTAAACTGCTCATGTTGTTAAATTATGTTACTTACTAATTCTGTTGGCAGAGTTGATTGAAATTTTTGCTGTTTTGGGCTTTTGTATCTCATTCTCATGTATATTATATTATGGCTCTTGATTTCAATATTAAGTTGCTATTTGTTGCATCCTCAAATTGTGCTTTCCTCCGAAATATTTGTCTATTTCAAGCCATAGAAATCAATTTATTGAATTTACTGAATTGTTTACATCAATCAAACAAAAGGTAGGTTCAACTTTAGTATTAATATCAAATTCTATGTCGACTTTTCACGCTTTTATCAAAATTTTCTTGATCATTAAATATAACTCTAGAATTCTAAATTTTGGATATATTATGGAATCTCCCAACAAAAAGAATAATTAGGAGTGTGAAAAAATTGATTTTGAGCGATTTCAATTTGAGTTGGTTTGCGACTCGGTTTGTAAATTTTAGAATTGATAGGTCGAAATTTATTTATATAAATATTTAAGTATATATAATTTGTATAAATATGAAATAATTATAATTATATTTTGGTATATTTATAATTATATAATATATTTTAAATTTTATAAAATTAAAACAAAAATATACAATGTTTATGAGGATCAATGCTATAATTATTTATAGCTTACAAAATCATAAAAAATAATTGTTGTTCGCTTAAGAAAACTAACCAAAACTGCCTGACTTTGATCGATCAGTTTTGGTTTGATTTATATTATTTCTTCACTCGAGTTGGTTAATAATTTTCTCTTAAGCTTGATTTTCGGTTCATAAAAATTTGATCATGGCTACTACATCCTAAAATGACTAAACAAATTAATTATATGATAACTTTATATATACCCTAAACTTCTTATATAAAAAAACTATATATGAATAATTTCGAAAATATTCATGATATATATTCGATTCACGCATACAATACTAATACCAAATATATAGTCAATCTTTAAAAAATAAAATATATTAATTCATATTAAACACCAATAAAACTTCTAGCAAATCTAGATGTAGGGAGTGGGTGGCCACAAACACTTGAATAACAGCTACCAAATATTGACCTAATATTTTTCCAAATTCAACAAAGGATAATAATCTTTTCCAAAATAAAAAAAAAACATTAAAATGTGGAATAATAAAATTGAAAATTAGGCGTTGGGCGCACACGCGCCCTCTGAATTGGCGTGTGGAGTAGTTAAGCCTCATACGGCGTCGTTTACTTCTTCTTCCCTCCGACAAAAAATAAAAATACCAACTTTCGTTCAACTTTGTCAATTTCCCTTCTCTTTACCATCACCTACCCACTCCAAATCCCTTCTCTTTTATCTCAAGATCCCTTTTTGCTCGAGGGTATTTCGATTGCGTAACAATCTAGTTGTTAGCTCGCTGTTATTTCGAAGGTAGGGGTGATCTCATCTTTCTCTGATGCCTTTCTTTGCGATTACACTTCGGTGTTGTCGAGTTCCGAGTCGTTGGTTCGCTGGCTTGATTGTGTTCTTTTTAGCTTGAATTGCTTCTGGATTGATGAATTTTGTGGAAGTTATGTATGAGTTTGATGTTTGCTTTTTAAGTCAACTAACATGAATTATATATATATTTTTTTTTTGGGGTTCTCTTCTCTTATATATCTTAAGTGTGTTTGTTGGCTTCTGGGATGATCTAGTAAGTAATTGTGTTTATGTTTTGGTAGATTGATTAGCCTTGCAGAAATTGAGAAAGCAAAATTGGATTAGATCGAGCTTTTGGGGAATTATGAGGTTATATATAATGAGTTTTTAATTTTGCTGATCTGGGTTTAATAATCTAGTTGGGGCTGCTTTGTCTTGCATTTGATAGGGAAAGAAGGTATAATTTTGATCAAAAGCAGTGCCCGGAATCAGTTATTTCAGTTATATGAAGGGGATTATTAGCTCTAGGGTACAGTGGAGGAGGATTATATGAACTATGATGATATCTGAATATTGTTTGTAATTCTTGTAAATATGCAGTTTGGGATACTAAACCATAACATATTCATGTCTTCATTTGGGTAAATTAGCGAGGAGTTTGGTTGTTCTGTAAATTTCGGATTCGTTTCAATCCCAGCTACCTATCAGATTATTGATTGATCTTAAGTCTAGAATTGGCCGACTGTTGTAATTGGATTTGCTTTTCTTCAAAAGATGTTACCTACCATAAGGATTGTGCGGAATTGACTGCATGTCATTTATTTTTCTCGATTATTTGAGCGTAATCACTAATTGGGATCCTTCTTTTGATGTCATAAGTTTCTTTTTACTTTTTTTTTGTGTGATCTGCACTGTTTCCTTAATTTTCATTGCAATCAGATATCTTGTTTCAAGCTTAATCTTTTTAGATTGTTTCATTGCTGTGCAGGTAGTACATTTCTAGAAATGGAACTTTTCTTTGGAAACTTGAATGGAGGATCTACGGATTTTGATCAGAACATTTTTAGGTGTCCATTTCTGAGAAACATTAATGAACCAACTAACTTCTCCTTCTCAACCTCAATGGCTATCCCTATTCCTGTAAGTTGTATCAGCCCCTTTTGCTTTCCATGTGTTCCCGTACCATGATCTAAGCATCATCTTGCTCTCCATCATTTTAATCTGTAATGCTTATAGATTCCCTCATCTCATTTGTTTGTGCATCTTAGGTACGGGATGAGAAAGGTCCCATATTTGAGGATGGCCCCAATTTTGATATGGCATTTAGGCTCTTCCACGGGCAGAATGGTGTTGTCCCGCTTTCCAGCAGGTCGTTTCACACTCAGAAATCTGAGTCTGAACCAATGCCAGCTCAATTCAACCCCTTGGCAGCTAAAGCAGCCACCATCAGCCTCTCCGGTTTTGGAGCAGGGGGACCTTTTGGTTTTGATGCTTTCTTCAAAAAGTTTGGGAAAGATATCAAAAAACCAAAACCCTCTCAACAGGAATCATCCTCAAAGGTAATCAACTCCTTTGCTATTCCGATTCATATTTTCTGATATGCTTATCACAGAAAGTATGTTAACATGTACATAGCCCACTAGTTAATAATCTTGATGGAGCAATAGTTCAAGAGGTATATAAGAATTATGTGGAGAGATGTTTATGCTATACATTTGAAGTATCTCTTGATATTCCATTCCACATCAGGGAGGAACTTCAGAACATGAAGCAATGAGCAACGACTGGTTGCAAAATGGGAATTGCCCCATTGCAAAGTCATATCGGGCTGTAGGTAGTGTGCTTCCTCTCGTAGCAAAGGTCCTTCAGCCTCCGGCTGGCATCAAGTACAAGTGTCCTCCAGCAATTGTGGCTGCTAGGAGTGCTCTAGCAAAAACCGCTTTCGCAAAAAACCTTCGGCCACAGCCTCTTCCTGCAAAAGTACTCGTTATTGGCATGCTGGGAATGGCGGCTAACGTACCTTTAGGGATATGGAGAGAACATACTGAAAAATTCTCGCCATCATGGTTTGCTGCAGTCCACGCTGCTGTGCCGTTCATAGGCATGCTTAGGAAATCAGTATTGATGCCAAAGGCAGCCATGGCATTCACCATTGCTGCGTCTATACTAGGACAGGTTGTTGGATCAAGGGCAGAGAGGTATCGGCTGAAGACAATTGCTGCCAGAAAATTGGAATTCATTGAAACATCAATTATCGGGCCGAACCAGGCACCCATTACCGGATTCAAAGATGGACACTGCAGAGAAAACTCGGAGTGGAATTCAAATTCTGTACAAGTGAGTGCTGGCTCATCCTCAGCTGAAGTTATCTGCTGATCTTGTATTTCCTTGCTGTGATTCTGTTGCAGGCATTGGTGTTATCTGCATGTCATATGGATGATATTCTTGTTGTTTTATTTACCACCAGACCTCGTGAATTGGTGAAATAAATGTGAGTAATATTTCTTGTACTAATATCATAACTGAGGCATTTTTATATATCATGAATGATTTGTTGAGTGAAAGGTTCTGTTTGGCTCTTTTACTTGTTTTAAGTATATGACTAAAGAAAATTATGTCTTCCTTGAAGAGTTATAGTTTTTCAAGACGACTTCAGAATACAGTTATGGATATAGAGATTTCTTGAAGCAAGAAATACAACTGTATATTATAATCAAAAGAACATCATACACACAAAGAATGACATTTGTAATACAGAAAATTGCTCTTTTTACCATACCACTAAATTTATAAATTACTGTTATACTTTCATCAAATACAGAAGCAATACTGCAGAATATAAATCTAGGGGAAAAAGATGAAGGCAAAAACTATTATACAATGCAACAAAAATAAAATAAAGAAATAGTAAAGGTTTCTGCTACCTGCCTACATCCCTACTAATCCATCTATTTTCTTCTTCACTGACTGCATTACCTCCCTTCTTCATCCTAAGCTGTTCGGTCATATTATAGTGCATTTTAATAGCTGCCACTGGATCTGTAAGGCTACTACAATACTCACCTCCAAACACCATCCCTCCTCTTCCACCGATGTTAATACCCGACGCATTGAACGTGCTTCTTCTCTGCATTTCAGCAAGCATATCATCTTGTTGCAGCTCTTGACTCCTTGGCCTGTTGCTGCTACTGCTGCTGCTAAGCTCTTGTCTGTTGTTGACCGTTCCGTGCAACGAGGGTAGGGAGAAAGTACTAAATGCAGATGGATATTTGGCTAACAAGAGAGCAGAATCTGGAATGGGAGGGATCCCTCTCTGTATCCTGCTTCCGTCCCAGAACCCGAATCTCCCAACAGGCGTGTTCTCAGAGGGAGCATATTTATTGCAGTCGAACTTCGACTGCGAAAAGTCTAAACTGCCCTTCTGGTCAGAGCTGAGCTTCATGTTGAGTGATTCAAGTCGTGTTCTGTGATCTTCATCCATGGAGTTGCTTGATTTCTGGTGGGAAGATGATAAGATCTTACCAAACAGTTTAACACCACCATTTGTCGGAGGATTCTCACCAGCAGACGAGCAACTAGATTGGAGTCTAGATTTTGATTCCTTGCACTTCTGAAGCAAGAAATCCGTATGCCTATCTAAACTCAAGTCTTTGTCCCTTCCCGAAACATTGGGACAAGCTGAGCTGACATCACTCTTTGTCCCTTTCACACTTTGAAACGAGACAGGGTACCCTTGGAGAATCCGAGAAGATTCTGCAGAATTTGACAATGAGTAGCAAGGAAGATGCTGATGGCAATCACCTACACTGACAATGTTCTGAGAACACCTACCATCAATCCCACTAGCTTCACAAGGCAACAAACGATTGAGATTTGGAGTTTTTTCATATTTAATAAGAGCTTCAGATAGCGTTGATGAAGTCACGGATGCTAAGCGTCCAATCTTTAGCAAAGAGCTAACGCCAGATTTTTCAGCAGAATAGGTTCCTAAGTCAGCATTCTTCATATTATCATATTTCTTCTCAGTTTGTGTAGAAGAATGCAGGGGCTCAGTTTTCTTCCCGATTATTCCACTGCTTGTGTTAGAATCTTCGGGCAAAAGCGGTCTTCGATTCTCTATTGCACAATGGTTGTTTGGAACCTTAACCAAAACTCTGTTCTCAACCTTGGGAAAGTCAAGATCATCTTCCTCTTTAATTCTTTGCTCAAACCCTGAATTAGAAGCAACTACAGTTTGAGGATCCAGAACGGATACAAATGATACATCTGTCCCATTCTGGCCTTCGGTCCGATGATTAAAATCTGTAACAGTATTATCATCCTCGCAGCCACCTTGAATTGAGGAATTCTCAACCACTTCATTGGTCGTAGAATCAAGAGGACCGAGCCCATTGTTTCCATCGGATGTCTTAAATTTAGTTCCACTATCTGCCATATCAGAGTCGTGATTGAACTCAGTACCAGGTGGTGGTGTATACCCATTCATCTTACAGTCCGAGCTGTCAATGCGAATACCTGAGGAAGTCTCCATATTACAGTCATTCTCGATGTCACTACCACCTCCATCGATGTCATCTGATGTAGTCTGAGTCTCAGGCTGAACCAGATCCAACCCGAGGCACTTCCTAGCCTTGCTGAAGAACACCTTGCACTGATTCGTTGATTTTGTTCTGACGCACTGTGAGACCAAAACAAAATCTTTGCCGTAAGATGACACAGCACGAATGAAGATGGATTTCTCCTCATCAGACCAATCAGTTGTATCCAACTCACTGCAGCTCCCATCAGAGCACTCACCATCAACGTCATTCTTAGTAACCTCAGGGGTCAAAGGCCGTTTTATGGATGTACTAATTCTTGGAAAACTTGAATCTTGATAGCCATCACTGAGGTAAACAGAACTTGTGATGGAAGAACTCATGGCCTCAGGTGATAGGGAACCGCAAATACCGGCTAGCACATCAGCAGCTTCCATTTCTCTGTCATTGCTGTCCATATCCAAACTGTCTGATCCCTTCGAGAGGTCATTAACCACAACCCTAGGGGGCCTGCAAGAACTAGATGCACCGAAAGAGGATCTTGATGGGCAACTCTGCCGATTATCCACATGATTATCCATGTTAGCTGCAA
Source organism: Leonotis leonurus (assembly GCA_026898415.1). Taxonomy (NCBI): domain Eukaryota; kingdom Viridiplantae; phylum Streptophyta; class Magnoliopsida; order Lamiales; family Lamiaceae; genus Leonotis; species Leonotis leonurus. The sequence continues at coordinate 874,621 of JAPKLX010000027.1, forward strand.
TCTCAGAAACGGCACCCAATATATCAAGAGAAGCCGCATTGATCTCACGAGTCCTCCTTTTCCCCGAGGAGACAAGGTAAGTTGTTGTTTGGGATCTTCTTTGCTTGATAAAGCCAGCATTTTTCCTAGCTTCCTCAAACCATTTTGACTTGTGATTCTTGTAATAGAACTCGATGCAGTTCGCCACAGTTTTATGATCTATAAAAGATGCTATCTTCATGAAATCCTTCCCAAAAGCAGCAAGTTTTTCTATGAAAATTTTGGTCTCTTCAGCGCTCCATGGGTTTATCATAGACCTTTCTTTTTCAACAGTACAAGGATCTTCAACACGACCATTATTCGAGATGAACCTTGACATCTTCACCTGCCTGTCCAATATCAATGCTGGCATCTTCAGAGTATTCCTGTAGGGTTTGAATGCTAACTTTGAAAGCAAATTGTTGACATAGTTAATCACTTCATCAGCAGGAACAGCTTGAGCTTGACAAACCCCAGCTGCAAAACATTCCAGAGATAATTAATTACACTTGGGAAACAAATATTGACACATATCTCAAGAAGGTATAGTAATAGAAGCCAAAAATAAAACCGATGTGTGTGATAAAAAATTTACGCCACAAATTAGTCTTGTTACAATAGGAAGAGAATAAGAAAGAGATCAGAAAAGATATAAAGCAGATAAGCTTACCATATGAAGAAATTCGAGAACGACATCTTTTTTGGACATTTCGACTTGGATCAAACTTCTTCTGAATTCTTCCTAGAAGTGTCTTGATAGAAACTTGGCGACCTTCGTTCCAGAAATGCTGAAATACCTTATAATTGAGAGTCAGAGCCTTCTCCTTAAATTGGAGATATTTCTTCCTCTTTATAAATCGTTCCTTGACTGCAGAGGAATTCCTTGGCAAAGAAGAGACAATAGACTCAACAGAAACATCAAAAGTCCTCTGACTGGGCAGTAATGTATTTAGCTTATACAAAGCTCTCGTGGCAGCATCTCTATTTGATGTGAGTATTGATCGGCATACATTGTTTACATTGCAATACACTTTGCTAATGCTGACAAGATCCCGACAAGCAGGGATTGCCCGAGAACTGAAAACATTCCTCAAATATTTCTTATCTGCGTCGACAGATTGATCCACGTTGTCATTTCCAGCAAAATCTGAAAACTCTGCTTTTTCAAAAGGGAAGATGGCAGGGAGCACATTAACAAATTTTGACGTAGCACTGCCTGGACTGTCAATATCCTCATCTTTCGAGAAAACTTGCCCAACCTCCAGTCCAACAGGTGCATCATTAACAATCATTTCTCTGGATGACACGTTCAAAGTATCAGGCCAGACATCATGTCCAGAAGCAGTATCTAGCACTTCACAATGCCTTGATTGCTGCTCTCCTTCCAGAGACCTGGGACCAGCTGGGAGTGAGCAGCAAACTCCAGGTTTGGGTATTGATGACCTGAGTTCCAATTCAAGAGACTCTATCTTAGTTTCTGTCATTTCAAGTGCTTTTAATACGTCTACCTTCCATACCAACAACTTATTCATGGACATCCTTTGCATATCACCATTTTCTGCAGAATATGGATCCTTGGGTTGTAGCAATTCATTTATCAAAGAGCTCAAATTCGCAATAGAGTCAAGCTCGAAATTTTGCAAGTTAATAGTTGAACCACCATAGGGAGCCCGGGATGCAATACTGCGAGAACAGCTTACATTAGCATCACAATCCAAATTTGCCTCCTTGACAGATTTTTCCTCAAAAACACCTGTTTTGTAAAAGAAAAAATGAAATTAGCTCATCAAGCTCTGCTCCATAGAAATATTCAAAGAAATTCATTGGTTGAGAAATTTCACAATACAATCTGAGGCCAGGAGATAAAGAACCTGTTCTTTTCCTAGTTGTAGTAGCATTACATGAATAAAAAACTGATTTATGCACAGTAGCACTAATTATATACCATGTTACTAAAGGAATTTAAAAATATAGTTAACTTCGCATCAAGGTGTATATAATGCAATAGCACCTTGCACAATCTAGAAAATCATAATTGATTCCCAACTTTTTGACCAACCACAGCCTGCAAGTCACAGAATCAATGCTTCAGCAGTTCAGAAACAATTTTGATTATGTGATTAGTTTGGGCCGGCAACTATAGACTAGATATACCTGCCAAAATTGATGAACAAGCAGAAAAGGAAGCACCGGAACTTACAGCACAAGAATCTAACAGAAACCAAGATGCAAAGTACAATAAACAATCCTACACACTTTTTTTTTCCATCTAAGGTGAGGCAAGATACACAGAGGAAATCAGTCACAAGAATAGCTGAGAAATGGAGAAGATTCTCAGCAATGTTACATTACCTATTGAAGAACCACAAGCAACCGAAGAGGGAGTAGCAGGCGATGCACATTCAAACAAACTTTCAGCTCTAGGACTCTTTTCATGCAGGTTGACAGATTGAGACAGTGGTGATTCTGTACTAATAGCACTAAGAGCAGGTTCACTTTTGGTAATACCATCTTCAGGCCCTTCAACTTTCTTCTTTTCGTACTTTGCCAGTCCTTCACCCCAACCAAGACGCGGTTTTTTCCTTGATCCAGTTTCTTGAGATTGGGCTCGACCATTTGTTCTAACACCAGAAGCATCCACAGAAGGAGACTGATCGATAGTTGCATTCATTGGCTGCACTTCAGCAAGTACTTCAATAGGATGACTGATACAGCTACTCCTCGAAGACAAATTACCCACCCGGCTCCATTTTGCAGGTTTCCACTCTACTGGTCCCAAGCAGTTCTCCTTTTCAGATTGTTGACCTTTGCCAGTCATATTATCAACAGTGTTATCATTCTTCTCTCTCACAAGAGGTTGTGTTTGAGGTGGATCTATCAGAATTACGGAATTTAGTGGTGTATGAGAGGCATAGCTGCTTCTGCTGCTCTGATTGAGGCATGGTTGGGTATTTTCTATAGACCTCAGGTTGTTCACTTCACCGATAGTTTCTCGGGGAGAATTAGGCACTGCAACAGATTGCCAAGATGGACCTTTTCGAGTAAAGGAACCCCTATTTCCCCTGTTATTCCTAAAATACCTTCCACCACCACGAGACAGAAAGGGTTGGCAATTTTCACCTTCGAAACTTCTCTCACAACGAGAACTTAAAGGCACAAATCCCTGACCAGTATCATCAGAGTACATAGGCCAACCACCCTGCTTACTCTGGCCTTTAGCCACGAAGACAAGAAACGGAGAGGAAAAGAATCAGCATACGCAAAAAAATCTCTTAAGGTTAAAAGTTAAAACAAAAGTAGTATGAGATTGTGTCTTGGCATAATTATACCCTCTTCCATGCTTTTTATCCTTAAGTAAGAACATGATGACCAAAACAACACGATAACACAACCAACCTACAAAAGGTTTGATTTTTTTTCCCTTTCTCCACCAAACCAATTCCCGCACAACACCACACTGACATTCACAGAACAAAAACAACGGCAACTAAACAAGTGCACATGTCTAACTATAAAAGTCACCTATAAATTAACCCCAAGCAAAAGCATCTCCACCAACAACCTAATCATCTTAAATATTCTATCTTCCACAACTGGAAATCAAAACAGCCCACTTTGAACCCCATAACTCAAAAGCTCTTATCAACCTCACACGATTTTTTTTTTCTCAAATTAACCCAAGTCCGAGTTTATTGAGAACTGAAACATGAAATTTTATCTCCCAAAAACCAATTCTTTATCTCTATCTCCCAGCAGAAAATTCAGAACCCTCAAAGTAAATAAATAAATAAAGATTGAATCTTTATCTCTATCATTGGTTACTCACCATTGGGTAGGAGGCGAGGTCCGCAGAAATCAGAATGCCACCGCTGCTGCTGCTGTTGTTGGTGATAGGGAGGCGGCGCGTGGTGGTGCTGGTCGCGCCATTCGTGGGAGGCGCCGCCGCGCAACTCTCTGGAAGCGGCGCGAGAGTCAGAGGCGGATCTGTCGAGCTTGCGGAAATCCCTTCGATCCCAAGGCAATGGCTCCGACGGCATGAAAGTCCAGTAGTTGTCTACTCCGGCGGCTGCTCCTGACTCTGCTTATGCGGCGTGGGTGCACTCTCATCCAAACAATACAGGCATAAACCGGAGACACTGGGGATTTCAAGAAAACTGAGAGAAAGAGAAAGAGAATTGTGAATATGGTTGTGGAGGCGGCGGAAGGGAGAGAGGTAAGAAAAAACTTTTGTAATAGAGAAGAGGAGTGTGTCTGAGGTGATAACTAGCAAGGGACAAAGGATAGAGAAAAGAAAAGAGAAGAGAGAGAGAGAAGAGAAGAGTACTTTCTTCCTTTGTCTTCGTTTTTTGTAAGAAAACGCTTTTATTTAATTTAATTTAATTTAAAATATCTACTATTATTATTTAATACTCCTATTTCTTTTTTGTCCTTTTGGTTTCAGATAAGAGTGTCAAGTTTGAGACGTAATTTTGACTCTGTCTTAAAGGGGTTTCTATTCCCTGCGGTTTGATGCAGTCCTCTTACTGTACACTACTAAAATCTGCTTTTTGTAGTAATAATTTTCATATATATTCACAAATTACTTTTACTAATATTCATTTGTTATTATGCGAACTGATACTTATAATTACTGGGTTTCTTTTTTCTTATTATTGAAGGATTGTTGTGCTCTACAACCTTCAATTTTAACTCTCTTTTTTATTTTCTTTCGAGGAAAACATAAATTTTAGTTTTACAATATTTACATATTAAATTAAAAGTTAATTCCAGTTGGTACTTTCTTGAGTTTTTGGATAGGTTTGGTGACGTTGGAACGAGGGTATTGCATGTGAGAAGCTATATCTTTAAACAACCAAACAATGGAATTTCATTTAATTTAGATATATATATTTTTTACACGTTTAGTTACCAATTCCTTAATGAGTTTTAATTAAATTTAATTTGTAGTTTGATGTATTCTTTACTAAGTTTTGCTTGCAGCACAGGTATGGACATGATACCATACCTTGCTTAAAATGGTGTATATTTTGGTGCTTAAACGGAAGAGTATACTATGTGCTGTTTGTCTCAAAAATAACTTATCTTGTACATTTTTCATCATTATATTATTTAATTAAATCAGAAGTAATGATTTATATTATATAATGAGGAAATTTATATATTATAAATAAATCCTATGTTTTCGTTTACAAATAACTCAAAAGCAGATGAGTAAATTAGTGGTATGTATGACGTGGCGGTTGCAAGAGAGCAACATGCATAAGATTATAGCTCCACAAAGCGGATGTCAACTGTACTACAAATTCACAAATTTACTCCCACGTTGCGTCCGGCTATTTTCTATTAATAAATAAATTAAGGAAAAATACGTTTATGTATGCATGTAATTTTATCAAAATTTGTATTTATAATTTAAGTCAGAGTTTATATATTTTTATTTTATTCGTGAAATTTTATATTTTTCAATTTTTACATTAAAAATGAAACATTAATTATAAACCCACAAGTTAAAAATAAATCAATTTTAATGCAAAAAGAATTCTATTTATATAAATCAATTGTAATGCATTGTTGAAAGAGTGAAAAGACCGCTCCATCCTTTATTGGGCCGCTGTAGTTTTGGGCTCATTGTTTGTTTATTGATCATCTTTGGGCCCAATCCTCTTAGGTCATTTCCCTTTTCTTTTATTCTTTTCTCTCTTTCATTATGTGAAGTAATTGTTCTCATAAGTGAAGTCAAAATTACAAGTGCTCAGAATTTAGTTAAAAAAATATATAATTTGCAAATAAATTAAAAGGTGTTGGCTGTTACTGTTAGCATGGCCGAATCAGTTTGCACTTTGCTATGCATAATTATTTCCCATTTTACCAAATCATTACATCCAGTTCATCATATCATATCCCTTTCAATTATAGTACTAATGGTAAAAAAAAGGTCATAGTAAGGAATCTAATTATATAGTATATTAATTAATAAGAAAGACTTTATAGTAAATCCAGAAGTTACTAGTTGACTTCACTACACATTACATCTTGCTTCATTTCATGCAAAATACTATACAAACACAGACACATACATTAATAATATGCTGTCATTATTGGACATGTACAAACAATTGAAATAAATACTCAATATATAACAATCCCATGTGCACCTCCCCCACTTAGACCAACTCCTAAGTCACTAAAATATTAAATTCCCTTTGACATTAAAAGCCATCACCTACACACACACACTACAACTGTCCATCAAATAATACTTTTACTTTGATTGTTAATATATAAGGAGTAAATATGAATCTCCTTTAAATGTTTGATTTAAGTAGTTGAGGGTAAATAACTAGTTATCATAAATGAAATTTTATAATGGATGCTATTTTTTCGTAGATGGGCAGATATAATCACAAATATGATTATAATTCCATATTTAAATTAGATAATATAATCACTCTTGCAACTTTAACACCTACTTGGTTCTATTATTATTGGTCTATGTTGATAAAAAG
>JAPKLX010000027.1:881154-942204 GCA_026898415.1 Leonotis leonurus
TTCTGCCCTATTCTTGATTCTTGATATGTGCCATTGCTATGAACTGATGAATATGGTGTTCTATGATCTTAGCTGAAGACGCATATGCCTTTCTGGTGAACTGGTTAGAGAGATTTCCACAGTACAAACATAGGGATTTCTACATTGCGGGAGAGAGTTATGCAGGTCTTTGCTTTCATTCATCATCTGCACAATTTGAATTTTCATGATCATGAAAAAAAGAATGTGACACAGAGAGTGGATAAGTTATCTATCTAATCATGCCTTGTTGCTTCATCTTTTTAGGGCATTACGTTCCCCAGCTTTCTCAAATCATACACGAAAGAAACAAGGGAGTTGAGAACCCAGTCATCAACTTCAAAGGGTTCTTGGTACATACACTGCATTATTAAGCCTTTTGCTCAGTTGAATTCTGCTATTGTATTCTTAGCCTTATTTTTGCTTCTGAACTGAACATTGTGTGCTTAGGTGGGGAACGCTGTCACGGATGACTACCACGACTACATTGGCACGTTCGAATATTGGTGGACTCACGGCCTAATCTCAGATTTGACTTACAAAACTCTGCAGCAGACTTGCGACTTGGGGTCTGCTACTCACCCTTCGAGGGACTGTATTAGATATCTTATCCAAGCCGATAGGGAGATGGGGAACATCGACCCGTATAGCATCTACACCCCCCCTTGCAACAGCACCTCTGCTCTTAGACGCCGGTTGAGGGGTCATTATGTAAGTCTTGATTATCCCTTCTGGTTCAAAGATACCCACAAGTCACAATAAGGCCATTCTTGGCTAGAAATCATTGTTGAACATTTTATGTGTGCTAAGTCTGTCTCTTTTAAATATGATAGTGTAGCTAATAATTCTACTCTTATTCTTAAAAGAAGAGAATAAGTACTTACTTCTGGCTTAGGCTAAGAATACAATAGCTTCGGACAAGTTTTTCTGCTTCTGCACTGGAATTTTGTAAGGATGATTAGGACTGAACTCTGTTTTGTTTCTTGAAATCATAGCCATGGATGTCGAGGGCGTACGATCCCTGCACCGAACGTTACTCTTCGATATACTTCAACCTCCTTGAAGTACAGCAAGCAATGCATGCAAACGTGACAAGACTTTCATATCCATGGCAAACATGCAGGTTGTAGTAGCAGCTAGCTTCACCATTTCCACAGTTTCTTGTTTCATTTTTCACTGAGCGAAAGCTGCGTTTCACTTAACACCGACCCTCTCGTTGCAGCGATGTAGTCGGTAATTACTGGGCCGATTCTCCCCTGTCCATGCTTCCAATATACCAAGAACTTATATCAGCTGGCCTCCGAATTTGGGTGTTCAGGTATGAATGTGCCTTCTCCTACCTTCCTCGTTCGAGCATTACTCGACTCGTTATATGAATATGCAGCTTCCTGTCACTCCTTAACTCTGTTAATACCAACAATGGTGCATGCTTAGAGATTGAAACATTTTCATAGAGTTTCTTCCTTTAGCCTAATTTGCTAGTTTTCTTGCTTATTGCTAAAATAAAGGTGTTTCTGATCATAACTTGGATTTGATATCAGTGGGGACACCGATTCCGTCGTTCCAGTCACTGCAACGCGCTACTCCATCGATGCTTTGAAGCTCCCGACTCTCTCGGATTGGCATCCTTGGTACGACAACCGAAAGGTAAGCGACTTAGCAATGTTCTTCTTTTCATGCTTCAAAATCGTCGATTTTCATCTTCTTTTCGCCTTTTTATGAACGTAGGTTGGTGGATGGAGCCAAATATACGACGGCTTGACTCTCGTGACAGTCCGGGGGGCGGGACATGAGGTTCCCCTACATTGCCCTCGACAAGCCTTCATCCTCTTCCGATCATTCCTAGAGAACAAGGCGATGCCTCTTTACTAAAAGCTCGATTTTTCGTCACAAATTAGATGATTTATTCACGTCGAAAGGAATGGAATAAGTTACGAATGAATGTATAATTAGAAATAGTTAGGATCAAATATCTCTGCATGTGAAAGATGGTGTAATAAATAGCTTGATTCATGGTGTTTGTTGTGTAATAGCATTTCTTTGTAGTGAAGGTTGCATTCTCAGCAACAACTTAACAATTGTACTTGATAATTCTACTTTATAGAAGCTTCATTAATATTTAAATATTTAATTAAAGTATAATCTAGCTAGTTAGGTGTGTGCTATTTAAATAATTATACCATTAAAGGCAATAAACTGATCTAAAGGAATATAAAGGCTGCCTAACTTTATGATGAATAATGTTCATTCAAGTTGCACTAGAATCAATTTTAGAATGCTAAATGTAAGATAAGATTTGACAACTAAGAAATCATTTTTTTTTATAAAACATGAATGATCTAATTGATGTTGGGTGATGCTTTGTGAAGAAGCAAAATTAATTGGGCTCCACATAAGAGAGTGAAATGACTGTTTTGTTCTCTGTTCTTTACTTGCCTTGAACCTCTTATTTCAGAACTCGATGCCTTTTTTATTCCACTTACTCTCTTTCGATTTGGAGAAAATTAATATTCCTTTTGCAATTTGACACTATATATAGTTGATGATATTTTATTTAGAATTAGCTAGAGACGAGATTAAATTTTATGTCATTTTTATTTATTTATTTAGAACATAATTATTATTAGTACTACTCAAATAAATTAGAATATTATGAATGAAGTTACCATATTCTAATCGAATTAATCAAGAAACCATGCATTGTTTAAATTAATAAAAATTACAAACCGAGTGCTATATTATTCTGAAAACAATAATATTAAAAGGAGTTAGACGACAAATTCAATTTAAATGAATCTATACTTTTATAATTAGGATAAATTATATAATATTTTTATTAGATAATGACTAGACGTAACTAGTACCGTAAAAAAGCTAAAATGCATAGTTATCACCAATTAAAGCACAACTCAAACTCAATATAGTTCACTCATAAGAGAATATATATATAGAGAGAGCGATGGATTTAGCGAGAACCAAATTTAAGTATGTTTGTTTAATACATTACATGTAGTATTTTATTACATAATATGATAATGCATTTTTATGCCTTAACCAATGCATTCTCCGTATAAATTTGATGCATACTTAATTTAGACCATAAATTTTACAAATTTCAACAGTTAAAATTGGTTCTTAGTTCGTACTTAAGCATTGGTTCTCTCTATATATATAATAAGACAACAACATAGTATTATTCTCATAAATTTTATTTTCTTTTCTTCACCTTATTACCTAGCTAGCTAGAGCAATTAAGTTCACCAAAATTACAAAAAGCAAGAACTTTTGGTAACTTCAAGACTTCCAAATTAAAGAAAAGTGTTTCCTTAGCTCCTAAGAAGTGCAATTTGGTCAATACATGCAAGCATATGTATGGATCTTGATCACTATATTAAAAGCACTACTCTCCCAAATACCCTTATTCCAAGAAACTAAAGCAACTCACTTTAGCTCACTTATTTCTTTTCCACCAAACAATTCACACACACACAAGATAAAGCTCATCATGGTCATGATCAATCAACACCAACACTGCAAAAACTAGAAACAAACAATTCCCCCCCAAAAACACACTACAGCTAGCTAGACCAAAAAACACTAGTGTAGATAGCATGTACAGATTCAGCAACTCAGTGATAGGTTTCTTGAATCTCTTCACCCTGCTGGCGTCGATCCCGATCATCGGGGCGGGGCTGTGGATGACAAAGAGCAGCACGACGTGCGAGAGCTTCCTCCAAACGCCCCTTCTTGTGCTAGGTTTCATAGTGTTGATCATATCCCTAGCCGGGTTCATAGGGGCGTGCTTCCACGTGGCGTGGGCCCTGTGGGTGTACCTGGTGGTGATGCTGCTGCTCATCGGTGCGCTGATGGGGCTGACCATCTTCGGGTTCGTGGTGACGAGCCCCGGGGGAGGTACGCTTGTCCCCGGGAGGAACTATAGGGAGTACCATTTGGAGAGCTACTCACCTTGGTTGAAGAAGAGGGTTTTGGATCCTCATTATTGGATGACTATTAGGAGTTGCATTTTGGGGTCTAAGGCTTGTGACAAAATTGTTTTGTGGACTCCTTTTGATTATTTGAACAAAGATTTGACTCCTATTCAGGTATTCATTTATAATCTGTTTTTTTAGGTATAATAAAATTGATTTGATTGGTATATATCATGCATGGTGTTAAGTAGTAGATGAAGTGATCATTAGAGAAATGTTGTTAGACTTGCAGGGTGGATGAACGAATTCAAGAAAAAGGATAATCATGTCATTCCTTAAAGATCAAGCTTATATATAACTTCCAATTAAGTTTGATTTATAACATTGAATTTAGAGTATAAACAAGATGAATTAATTTGTTTGTATTAATAATTAGATGCTTTTTTTTGTTGAGTTATTGAGTGATTATTTAATTTAAAAGCGAATTCCTTGAGTGTGCATAATATTTTATTCGATCTAGATTAATGCCATGAATATACATGGAAAAGCAGAAAGCTTCTTTAGTTTAGTTGCGAGTAGAATAACTTTCACTCACAACCCACATTCACACTTTTCTTCTTTTTCTTTATCATATTTTAATTGCTTCATATCCATTTCAAATATTAATACTGGTGCATGGCATGATAAAATCTAGACTTTAATTAATTTCATATTCAAAAATAGAGGATTCCCGCTGCAATTCTAAAGCATCTTTTCCCCTACTTCACTTGTTATCGATTGAGAATAAAACTAATTCTCACTAAAAACAGCATATATGCATGTTGTTGCATCCATCACAATTCCCAAATCAGCATCAACTCCAATTTTCATTAATAATATTCATTTTATTTTTCTATATAGAATGCACTCACAAAATTGCCTTTTTTTAGCATCTTTTTTTTTTCTTTCTCTTATTTCTTTAGTAACTAAACTCAATTTATACGTATAATGAAATATATAGTCAGGCTGTTGCAAGCCGCCGACGTCGTGCAACTACGCGATAGCGACGACGGTGGCGCAAGACCCGGACTGCTACCGGTGGAACAACGCGGCGGCGGTGCTGTGCTACGAGTGCGAGTCGTGCAAGGCGGGGGTGTTGGAGGACGTGCGGCGGAGCTGGCACAAGTTGTCGGTGCTGAACATCGTGATGGTGGTGGTCCTCATCGGAATCTACTCCATCGGCTGCTGCGCCTTCCAAAACGCAAAGCGCGCCGAGACCGACCATCCCTACGGCCATAACCGCATGTCCAAAGTCCGCCCTCGCTGGGACTTCCACTGGTAATTACTCTCTCTCTCTAGTAGTGAGGAAGAAGAAAAGGAAAAAGAAAATGTTAGGGTTTGTACTTTCTTGTGTTTCTTTAATTTAATTAATTGTATTGTTTTGAGTGCTAATTATGTCGGTATCACTTTTTAGATCAAAGTTTATCGGTTCAGAAATAGATTAGTATTTTTATAATAATAGAATAGTACTCAATATTTTAATTTCATTATTTTCAAAAATATGAGCGGAAATAAGTTAAAACGATGTCATTTACAGTTGTCGAAATTACAAGTTTAATTCTAGTATCATCTCAAAAAAAGTTTAATTCTAGTATTGCTTTGAAAATAAAACAAATTTTATTAGGTACTATATATATGTGTGTTATATTTAAAAGATGGTTTGTTTATGAGGAGTGGACAAACTTTAATTAGTGTAGAAAAAAGTGATATTAACCCCTTTGTTTACAATGAGGTTAGGTACTTGTCTTAAATAAAACTTTTTATTCAATTTAAAGTTAGGTTTATGTGGTGAAGTGATATAAAAGGATTTAATTTAAATAACAATTAAAAGTTTATGTGTAGAGGTTTTTTTAATCAAAATGGACCTGATTTAAAGATAAAGTAAAGCTACAAGGACTGTAGATGGGGTACTATTCAAAAATAATAATATAGTATAATTATTAAGTACTCCATATCACAAAAGAGTTTAAAAGCAGATGTTCACAAACATGCTTTGTTGAAGTTTATTCAACCAAAGAAAAGAAATGATTGGTTTTATTCGTGCATTATATTATATGTTTTTTCTTCATATTAGGATAAAATAGTAGAAAGTGATGACCGAGATTAGTTTCTTCTTCCTAGCTTTTATATTTTATTTCATTTCAGTTTTAATAATCGAATTTATTTATGAATTTAATGAGTATGTATTAAACAAATGAACTTTTATTTATTGAATTATTTTTTCAATATATAGGTGGAGATGGTTGGATGACAGGAGACACCAGCTTTATTAGCTAAAGATGAATATTGTTCCATCTCTGTACCAAATCATAGTGTTTCAAACTTAGTACTTTTATGTATCAATATATATGCATAAAATATTCTCTTTTCCTACTTATTTCTTTCCATTAAAATGATCACATTTTATTAGTAGTCGGTTATATAAAAAATAATAATTTTCCCAAAAAAAAATATCTTTAAAATATTAAAAAAAATTATAATATAATTACACTTTATTTTTTAAATTTTCGTGTGGAATATATTATGAACTCTTTTGATACATACATATTGGTATTGGTAGAAATGAATTAATGCTTATATATGGACCCAGCGTTAATTGATCCTAGCTTGCGTATAAACTAAGGCACTTGAATTTGATCATTCATTTGGATAACCTCGTTAAAGAAATTAATAAGACTTCAATTTTCTCCAAATGATTGACCAATTTTACATGCATACAAGCAACTTAATTGCATGCTTTGGAAAACGTTACTATAACATATTGACTTCTTATAATAATAATAAATAATAATTTCAAATTAGTATGACAATATTATTTTTGCTTATTAATCTCACCGTCCCACTAAATGCGGTTATAAGAGATCGGACACGAAAACTAAAAAAGTAAAGTACTGTTGTATTTTTAAAAAGTAGAAGTGATGTATTTTAAAAATAATTTTTTTTATTTTTGAGAAGGTGGCAACTTTTAATTAATGGGATCAGTAAGAAAATGTGATCACTTTTAACGAGATGGAGAGTATGATATATTTTAATTTAAAATTAACCATTCACATTAATTTGGAAATTAAATATCCCAATGGCAATGACCTCATCCATACCGTCATATCTCACTCCTTCAAGAAATCCCCTCTAAATATTGACTCTTTTGCCCAATTTGTGTGGAGAAGCCTTCTTAGAGATTGATTGATACTGACTTCATTATTTATTTCCCTTTTTAAAAGTTCATGGAAATTAATGAAACAGTTGCACAAAAATTAAATACAGATCCCAAATACAGAGCCAAATTAGAGGGGGCCGGGCCGGATGATCACCTATAAAGCTGAGGGTACAAACGGTCAATCATTACAACTATGCAAGCGAGCAAGTGACTACTGTTTCCTAACTAATTTTTCACGTATTTTCTCCGTCCTAATTAAGTTTCTCGACCCATCAAGTAAAGATATTCTAATAATTAAAAAGACAAAATAAGAATTCTAGTATTCCTTTCGTCCCAACAATTTTAGCTACTTTAACTAAAACTTTGAATGTTTTTTAATCAAAAAGACCAAAAATAACGGGACAGAGAGAATATTATTTTATTCTTGATTTTTAAAAAGGTACATTTATTAGGGGATATATTTTGTTTCTTAATATTGGTAAAAGTCAATTCAGATAGTTATGATTATTTTATGATTTTGAACATGTGTTTTCCTTAATTGAATACAAACAAGATTTGCTTCTAGTTATGATTATTTTAAACACATTTAATTGAACATAAACTCGGGACACAAGTTTAAAGTTTTGAATCTATACATAAAAATTATATTTCGTCCGTTTCATTATTTTTAGACCCGCTTAGTAGATGAAATAATATTTTTAATTTCAATATCATCTACAGTAGAATTACCCAAAAAATAGGCAAAATATCGGTAGAGTGGACATCTAAAGAGTACTAATTGGTCAAAGTCAATTGAGACCAAGACATATTCTAATCATTTCTCAATCACCAACTAGCTATCATCATTTCATTCTGAATAATTTGGAATTTTCTTGACTCGTTGACTTAACACGGACTTGGAAAAATTCAACCCCACTGTCCCATTCCTAATTCCCCCAAAAAGAAACTCTCTCTTAACCACTTGTATATATAAGCCATCATCTCATTCCTTAACCAATACAAATCTCAAAGTCCTAACGCTATAGAAATAACAAAAAATATATAGTACTCTAGTATCTATTCATTACTTAAATCGATATATCGAACATATTCACGAACACAAATATATATATACTATCTATCTTGAGTCGTACTAGAAAAGAAAATGGCCGAGTTGCCTAAGATGAAGACATTGGAGGCGACTCCGACATGGGCTGTGGCCGCCGTTTGCTTCGTGTTGGTTGCCATCTCCGTCGGAATCGAACAAATCATTCATCATACGGAATCGGTACTCTTTCATTAACAACTACTCCATAATTTTATTTTTGAACTGTCTTCAGCCCACAATATTCATTTTTATTTATTTTATTTAAGCTATATGTATGTCTATAAGTGGTTGCTTGTTAGTATAGCACAAGTGCTTCTACTTTATAGTATAAAATATAAAGTGATATATATAATTAATTAATTGTTCTTTTTTGATCGTTGCAGTGGTTAAAGAGGAAGAGAAAGGCGCCTCTACGTGAATCACTGGAGAAGCTTAAAGCAGGTAAATGTTAATTAATCACAACTTTAAATATTATATTATAGTTTTTTTAAGAAATTATATTAATTCTTTTTGACACTTTTTTTGTATTAAATTTGTGGGAATAGAGCTTATGCTGCTAGGGTTCATATCGTTGCTGCTGACAGTACTGCAAGATCCTCTTTCTAATATATGTGTTCCAAACAAAGTTGGACATTCTTGGCATCCTTGCAAGTATACAGATACTGGCAAATATTATGATCCATGTATCAAAAAGGTGATATTATTAATTTATAGTAATTAATTTACTTAGACATTAATTGGCTTCTTACTTTTGAAAATTAATATATATATATTTTTATGTATTTTTTTTTTCAGGGCAAAATCCAACTTGTTTCAGCATATGGGATACACCAACTCCATATCTTCATATTTGTGTTAGCAGTGTTTCATATAATCTATTGTATTGTCACTTATGCCCTTGGAAAGCTAAAGGTAATTCATTTATTTTTATATCTAAACTTTTATTTGTGAAAATGCAGAGGATTCATTGAAGTGCATGCAAGATTATATACAAGTGGCCGGTAATTATTTAATATAAGTACTTTTTTTTTATCTTAATTAATAACAGATGAGGAAATTGAAATCATGGGAGAATGAAACCAAGACAAATGAGTACCAGTACTACAATGGTGAGTATATATTAAGTTAAATTATACTCACTCCGTCCACGATTGTTTGTTACGTTTTGACCGGGCACGCGTTTTAATATATTATTTTGACTTTGAGTGGAGTGTTGTGTAAGAAGTGTAATAAGTGGAGATAGTGTTCCACTTTTGTTTTGTTTGAGATTGATTAAGTAAAAAGTAATGTATGTGTAATAAAGTAAGTGGAGATAGGGTCCCACTTTTGTTTTGTTTGAGATAAAGTAAGTGGCAAATTTGCAAATAATGAAAATTATAAGGATAAAATGGAGAAAAAATGTAGTGCCAAAATAGAAAGTCAAAATGTAACAAATATTGGTGGACGGAGGGAGTACTATATATTCATGAATTAGTTACACCGTTTTTTATTATTAAGTTTTCAATAATGAATTGATGTAACAAGAGTGAGAGAACTCAACTAGCAATAAATTTAAATATTGGATGCATGCATTTCTTGTTTAATTTGACTCTTTATCCACTATCAATTTCCAGAGGGCTTAATGGAGACTTGATAATAGTGACCTTTATTTATTTATATTTATTATTTGTGTTTTTCGTGGTTTGTGAAAGTTGTGATATCACAACCACCACGTATATAACTATACGTCGACATATGTTTTCATTTAATTTTAAAAATAAAAATAATGACGACCAACTCAATAATAATAATAATAATAATAATATTATTGATGAATTAATTGTAATACACAGATCCAGAGAGGTTCAGATTAGCAAGGGAGACATCATTTGGGCGTAGGCATTTACATTTCTGGAGCCGTTCGCCTATTCTTCTTTGGATTGTAAGATTAATTCTTCAATTATTATTTATTCAAATAAAAATAATATTAAAAACTTCCTAAATATATATGATTTGTAACTTAATTACCTCTTCTAATTAATAATAATTTCCTTCTCCACTTAAATATATAGGTGTGTTTCTTCAGGCAATTCCTCACATCCGTCACCAAAGTGGATTACTTCACACTTAGACATGGTTTTATTACAGTAAGTCTTTAATTATTTACGACCATTTATTAATTAAATGAACCTTCGAAAATCTATATATTGCGATATTAAATTAACCCACTAAAATTGTCCCCAATTTCAGGAACATTTAACACCTCAAAGCCAAGCATCATTCAATTTCCAGAAATATATAAACAGATCACTCGATGAAGATTTCAATGTCATAGTGGGAATAACGTACGTAATTATTTCATTTTTCTAATTTAATAATATATATATATATATATATATTAATTAATCACACTAATTAATTGTTGGTGTGGAAGCAGCCCAGTAATATGGTTCTGTGCCGTTCTGTTTCTACTCACCAACACCAACGGTAAGTCAAATAACCCCATTTTAATTAGTCTATCTTTTTTTGGGACATATACTTGACTTAAATTAAAACACAAACTTGGTTATAAATAATGGAATTTATGAAAATGGAACAACTCTAATTACTTATATATGTTTTCTTACACAGGGTGGTACTCGTACTTTTGGCTACCATTCATCCCCCTAATCGTGAGTGATTAATTCATGTATTTCATCGAATCTCGTGTGTTGTAATTTAATTTGAAGTTAATTAATTTTGGGTATGTATATGTATATTGCAGATAATAGTAATGGTAGGAGCAAAATTGCAAGTAATAATAACAAAAATGGGAATAAGAATATTGGAGAGAGGAGATGTGGTAAAGGGAAGCCCAGTTGTTCAACCAAGCGACGACCTTTTTTGGTTTGGTCGTCCTCGTTTCCTCCTTTTCCTCATCCATTTTGTTCTTTTCTTGGTAATATTTCACTAACTTTTAATTTTCTCCATTATTATTATACATTCATTTCCAATTCATATATATATATTTTATTCAGACAACCTTAATTACTGTTTTTTGTTATTATTTGCAGAATGCATTTCAAGTGGCTTTCTTTGCCTGGAGTTGGGTAAGTTATGTTGTTAATTTTTTGGTATATACAGTAAAATTTTCAACATTGTTAGTCGTGACATGCATATATACGTTGTGTATATTATTTCATACAATACATATATAATATTCAAAATGTGTAAGTATTAGATAGATATTGCTCGCAATGCTTGATTTGAATGTTGTTGTTTTTTTGTCTTTTCAGTATGCATTTGGGTACCCATCGTGCTACCATGAAAATATTGAAGATATAATCATACGATTTGGAATGGGGTAATTACATATACAATTAATCACTCACACTCTCTCTATTCTTAGTAAAGTAGTCCTTAATATATTTTTCTTTCAAGAAAATTGAAATTTAAGCTAATTAACACTTGTTATTTTGTTTTTGTGTTTCTAGTATCATAATTCAGTTCCTGTGCAGTTACGTCACTCTCCCTCTCTATGCCTTGGTCAATCAGGTAAACAAATTAAACGAGCCAAACTCGAACTTTATACTACTGAGACTTGCATTAAAAAATAATTTCTTAATTTTTTTTATTTATGTTGCCAAATAATTAGATGGGATCCAAAATGAGGCCGGTGATATTCAGCAATGAGGTTGTGTCGGGGCTGCGCGGATGGCATCGGTCGGCCAAGCAGCACGTGAAGAGCGGGCAGGCGTCAGCAAGCAACACGCCGTTCTCTAGTCAGCCCGCCTCCCCGTTGCACGGTAGCATGTCGCCGCTCTATTTGCTCCAAAGCTACAAGAAGTCTAGTCATGATCCGGAAGGGTATGATGGGTGGGGCCGTGGCGACGAGAGGGCACTAGCCCCCTCGACTATTTATGACAACGACGATTTAAGTACAAAAGATCGATCGTCTGAAACTGCAATTGTGGAGATAGAAAGGGATATTGAAAATCCCCCTTCTCCAAATGCAAGTACAAGCCATCACCAAAGTCAAATCCGTTTAAACGATTTCTCTTTCAAGAACACACATGGGGATCGAATGAAAGTTGATGGAACAATATAATTAATTAATTATTGTATCTGATTAATTATTTTTATTTTACACAAACTTCAATTTTTGTTTGTTTACACAATTCTTGATTTGAACCCCTATTGGTTGAAGAGAAAGAATGTTATCAATCAAGCTGCCTTGTTTCTTTCTTGTAATCCTTGTATGGCATACATTTTTTATTGACGTTTTTTTTTTTTTGACAATTCAATAAAAAATTGATCGACTTAAAATTTTGATTTACGAAAGAATTGTATCCTATCAATAATCAAAAAACATCTGTCACCACACACACACGAAAATATATATATATACATGCAATTGACTCGATCAAAAGCATGCATGGTTATAAAATTTAAACCTACTGAGTATGGACGCCTACTAGTTAAATAATATTTAATACTTCTCTATCTCTATATATTATATTTAAATACAAAAACAAAGAATTTCTGTACATTTCTCAGCTAAAAAACACCTAACCTCATAAACAAAGTGAAAGTAGTTCCACACACCTATATTTATATTACACAAATTAACAAAGTCATATATATATATTACTCCGAAAACTCACTATATATATATTGTTGAGTCCATCAACCATACGAATGGCTGAAGAGTTGCCGAAGGAGAAGACGTTGGCTTCGACTCCGACGTGGGCGGTGGCCGGCTTTTTCTTTGCCTTGGTCGCTATCTCCGTCCTCATCGAACAAATCATCCATCATGCTGAATTGGTGCGTACCTTATGCACCACAATTTGTACTTTCCATTTTTTATTAGTGAACTGTCATAGAAATATATATGGTACTTATTATTAATTAGGTTAATTTATATGTTTGTAAATGATTGTTAGTGGTTGAAGAAAAGGAGGAAAGTAGCTCTACATGAAGCTCTTGGGAAGATTAAAGCAGGTTATAAATGAATACTATACATATGTCTTGTTACATTAAGAAATTAAATGATTTTTTATTGATTTTTCTTTTTTGGAATTTTTGGAGAAAGAGCTTATGTTGCTAGGGTTCATATCGTTGCTGCTGACAGTGACACAAGAGTATATCTCTAGTATTTGTGTTACAAAAAGAGTTGGAGACTCTTGGCATCCTTGTAAAGAAGACAAATACAGTAAGAAGAAATATTATGATCCATGTCTTAAAAAGGTAGCAATTTTGGCATCAACTTCAATTTATTTTAAAACTTTTGCAAATATGTCCACAAGTTTTAGTATGCATATTGCGGAATTTGGTAACGTACAAGTATTGCAGGGCAAGGTACAACTTGTTTCAGCGTATGGGATACACCAGCTCCATATCTTCATCTTTGTATTGGCACTTGTTCATGTAGTATACTGTGTTCTCACTTACGCCTTGGGAAAATTAAAGGTAATTAAGCATCATTAAAATTAATTATGATATTATATATACACGTCATGTATAGATTCACAGATATTTTAATTAAAAATGGGTTCTCTCTTTTTTTAGAAAGTTGACTAATATCCTATTCACGCAGAGCTATTATTTGTTTTTTGTTCTTTTATTGAAATAAACAAATAAGTAGTATATTGTAGCAGATGAGGAAATGGAAAGCATGGGAAGATGAAACACAGACCACAGAGTACCAATATTATAATGGTATTTAATTTAATTTAATATAATTAATTCGTTTCTGGCTCACAATGACATTCGTCTGAATAAATACTCATAATTTAAGTGGAAATTATATTGTATTTTGATATGAAATGAAATAATCTTGATTCTTGATCAAGTATATATGGTGCATGTAGACCCAGAGAGATTCAGATTTGCAAGGGAAACTTCCTTTGGACGTAGACATTTGCGTTTTTGGAGCCGCTCATCTCTTCTTCTTTGGACTGTAACATTTTTTCTTTTATTTTTATTATTATTATTGTTATTATAATGTAATTTTGTATATAACCATGAAATTTGCATGCATGCATGCAGGTGTGTTTCTTCAGGCAGTTCTTCCCATCGGTTGCAAAAGTGGATTACTTAACACTTAGGCATGGCTTTGTAACAGTAAGTAAATAAGTGGAGTATTTCATAATTTTTACATGTTTTCTTTCTGAAAGTGTATCTCAACTTAAAAACTGCGTGTTGTCAAAACACCAACCACAACACACTCACTCGAACGAACAAAGAGCTTACAGATAGTAGACTCCCTCTAGCTATCCTATCAACTACTCTCACAAAAACTACAACCTCAAAGAGATTTAGAAATCAATACAAGTAAAGTAATCTTGTAATGCTAAGAGATAATAAGAATCTCAGTAAAAAAGTGTATGTTCACATCCACGAGAGCCTTGTACTTATAGAAGCTGGTGACTTCTTCTCCAAGTAAAATTTAAGCACGTGAATGATTGATAGAAGAGGAACTAGTTGGCAGTTACACAACCATGCTGTTGCGACATTCGCGGGGACACGCTTTGACCAAGTCAGTTTTAAGCATATCTCCTCCCTTTCCTTCGCTGGTCAGTTTTAAGCATATCTCCTCCCTTTCCTT
Source organism: Leonotis leonurus (assembly GCA_026898415.1). Taxonomy (NCBI): domain Eukaryota; kingdom Viridiplantae; phylum Streptophyta; class Magnoliopsida; order Lamiales; family Lamiaceae; genus Leonotis; species Leonotis leonurus. The sequence continues at coordinate 895,950 of JAPKLX010000027.1, forward strand.
CGCTGGTTAGCTCCAACAGACTTTCCTAAACAAGTGCCACTCGGTTTTCTCGATTAAAACACGAAGAAAGCAACAAACACAATAAATAGAGCCACGATAACCCTAACACTTTCTTTCTGAAAGAAAGAAAGAATCTTGACTGTGTTAACTTGTATGATATTCAGGAACACCTACCACCTCAAATCAGGACAGCTTTCGATTTCCAAGTATATATAAACAGAGCACTTGAAGAAGATTTCAAAGTCATTGTTGGAATAAGGTAAGCATATATAATTATATCAACAACAATTACTATAGTTATAACTTATAATAAATGATGCTTGTTCTTGTTGTTGCAGCCCTGCATTATGGTTCTGTGCTGTCTTGTTTCTCCTCACCAACACAAATGGTGAGTCAAAGTACCCTTCTTTTACAGCTCTCCTTAGTTGAGTGAGTCTCATTTAGTTATGAATTAATGTTTTTATGGACAGGGTGGTACTCGGACTTTTGGCTACCATTCATCCCTCTAATTGTGAGTAAAAACAGAGGATCGTATTTGATTAATTTTGTATTTCATTCCAAATGAAAACAACTAGAAGAAGTGATCTAACACTAAACTTTCAGGTAATACTATTAGTAGGGACAAAATTGCAAGTGATCATAACAAAAATGGGAATAAGAGTTCTTGAGAGAGGAGATGTGGTGAAGGGCAGCCCTTTAGTCCAACCGAACGACGATCTTTTCTGGTTTCGTCGTCCCAACTTCATCCTCTTCCTCATTCACTTTGCTCTCTTTGAGGTTTCCTTGTTCTCTCTTCTTCATAATATAAACATAGACTAGTAAATTGGCGTGCATGGCTAAGAGGCAATCTTTATATGTTTGTATATTCTCTTGCAGAATGCATTTCAGCTTGCTTTCTTTGCTTGGAGTTGGGTGAGTTTTTTTTCTCAACTAACTATGTATGATCACTTTGTATCCATCTTTTTTATTTATATTTTTTTTTTCAGCTTAAATTTGGATATCCATCTTGCTACCATGAGAATCTTGAAGACATGATCATAAGAATTGTGATGGGGTATGTGCTCTTACTTCTTATGATTATTTCTATTTCATCAGCATATATTAATCCTCTGTTTGTTTTATCTTCTTGTTTATGGCAGGGTGGTGATACAAATTCTGTGCAGTTATGTCACACTCCCTCTCTATGCCTTAGTTACTCAGATGGGATCAAACATCAAGCCAGTCATTTTCAGCGACGACGTGGCGTCGGCATTGCGCGGCTGGCAGGCCACAGCCAGGAAACACGCGAAAGAAGAGAGTCCATCGTTAGCCAGAGCCTCCCCACCTGCCTATCTACGCCACAGCCGGAAAAAGTCTAACGCGGAAGGTGGCGGCAGTGGTGGTGAGGGGGCGTCGACCTCCCCTAGCCGCCACAAGCCTAGTGCTTTTATCGTAAAAGATCGCTCGTCTGAAACTTCAGCTATCGAGATAGAAAGAGACGCGGAAAACCCATTTTCCCCAGAGTTGAGCTTTAGAAGTCAAGAGTTGAGCTTTAGAAGTCAAGAATAAGTTGAGACTAGTGTTTTTCTGGACGTCCCAAAATGGAAAATGCACGTTACAAAAATGAACTACATGCGCGTTTTTTGGCAGACGGAGAGAGTATTAAGTTGTTTCCATATGGCACATCTACAATTGTGTGCCAGTGAAATCACTGTGAAGACTCAACTGCATTTAAAATGCCAAGAACTATTCTTGAAGATGTAAATAACAAGATTCAAAACTGGGAAAAAGTGGGTGTTGTATTCATATGAACACTTTCTTAGTTCCTATACATTTCCTAAGTCTCTTTTAATCTGTTCTTGCTTCAGTCTCTCAGCAGCTAACCTTTCTTCCAGCGCTCGAGCGCCTCGTTCCCTACCAATTTTGCAATAACATCATAAGAAAACACAAGGCAATGTATAGACAATGCATCATCTTGAGACTCAAGTAGCTATACACTTCATGAACTCAGACGAGAAAGCGAAAGGTTTCGTGTAAGGAGTGAGCTTACCTCCTCCTAGACGCTTCAATAGAGTCTGGATTAGGCAATGAGGGGGATTGTACTAATGTGTAGTCCTTTGTCATTTGAGAGGGTTCTGGTCTTCTTCCACAAAGCATCCGTTCGAAGATCAATGCAACAGGATCAATCAGCGGTCTGCGTTCATATCCAGATTAGGTACAAAATGGCGAAAAGTTATACGAAAGAAAGCTCAGTTCTACCTTAAGAATTCAGGGAAGAATGTAGAGAAAGCAAAGTCATCACTCGGATCGCCTTTTAAGTTGGTCTCTGGTTTTCTTTGCCAGTATCTTAGGTAAACCCAACCCATGTACGTCCCACATATCACGGTAGGAAGGTATGCTGTCATTTGTGGAAGGAAAAGACTTGCAGCAATGGAAACCAAGATTACCAGTGAAGGCAGCCACTGCAAGAATGGGGAGTTAAAGGAAGCATGACAGAATGAGCACAAACAACACAAACAAGCACAAGTATCGAATATTCGTCCAAATTAAAGGAAACTAGTGAAGAGGGAAGGGAAGCTCATACTTTTGCTTTTATCTTTAAGAAAGGCAACTCTTGATCAGGTGTTATTTGCTTCACGCCGACTAAAAACCCTGATAAAATCCCTTGGAATCCGGAGATAGGTTTGTAACTAGCAAAACATATAGAGTATGAAGATATCAAGATTGTTTGAATTTTATTTTTCTTAGGCAGAGAAGAACTGATAATATGCAGAGGCAAAAACGCAACCCTTACAGGTATGTTTCCTCCCTCGTGAAGTAGTACAAGGAAATGGCAATGGTGAAAATGCAAAACGAGGTTAGGATGTTAACTACAAAGATGAACTTCAAAAACTCCTTCGACCCCCATATGGGTTCAAGCATCCTCCCAACGAAGAGAAGCCCGATTATGCTAACGACCATCTGCAGAATATTAACCAATCTTTTCAAGAAACTAGAGAAAATAGGAGAAAAGGGAAATCCAAAAAAAAAAATACCCCATAGAGTGTTTGTTCAACATATCCAGCTGTAATGAGATTCCAACCAAAAGGAATGGTCCTGCATTGGATCAAAATGGCAGCAAGTGTGTCAAAGCTTTCTGTTTTTTCTGAATCCAACTAAGAAGCACGCAGTAAACAATGATACTTCAAAGATTAGCCTGGCTACAAAATTTTAACAGCAAAAGTAATCTATATATACAGCTAGAAATTAATCTGCATATTGCTCATAATTTACCCGAATGCAGCACAACTCTCCTCTATCCACAACCGATGTAGAAAACACGATCATTCAAGTTCTTCGGAGAAGCTTATTTCCATAAAAATCCATATATGACCATCACTGATAATAACCTCATATTTACTCACTCAAAGAAAATCAACCCCCCTCCACCACTATTTGAGCCTCCAACAATTCCAATACACTAGCAAATGTTTCTATGCAAGTTCAAGTCACATCAATAATATTCCCCATTAACATGCCGATGTTTTGATGAGAAATATAAAGGAATATCAAAATTTTGAATGGCTGAAGCAGAAGCAGCTAGTAACAAAGCAAGACAAAGAACAGCAACCAAGCACACTCATCAAAGTTGCTCCCAAATTCAAGAACCCACCATTACACAACCAAAAAACTATGCAAACACAGCCCACAAATATGTGAAAGATCAAAGAGAAGAATTAGAATACTTTGCAGGGATGAGAGCGAGGTGAGAAACAGCAGAGGGCATCTGCACCACAAAGTGACCGCCTATTAAAATCACTGCAATCCCTTTGCATAGCTTCGTGAATCCTGTGTTCGTGTTCATAGCCCCCTATTCAATCCCAAAGAAGAAAAACAATCTTTTCAATTCAAGAAAACGATCAATGTGATAAAAACCAAATAAAAATATGAAGATGCATGCATGATGCATTGATTACCATGGATATCGGAGTGCATGAATTTGTATGCATAATGCATGCATGTGGGTGCGTATTTACAGAAAAATAAATTGGGAATGATTGCTTACTCCTGAGAGTGAGAGCTGTGAAGAGCTCATTTTGGGTTTTCGAAACAGGTTGATATTCGAATTGTTTTGTGGATGATATATGATTAAGAAATTCTTTTTCTGGGAATTATTGATCTGAATTTTGAATGATTTATATTTGTATAGAAAATTCTGAAACTCTGAAGCAGGAAAGAGATGAACCATACTGCCTAAGGAAGAGCGATTTTCTAACTTTTCGAATTTGCGATTTGGCCCCTATAAGATTTTGAAATTCTTATTCTTGCCTCATTGAATTTCAATAACATGAAATTTATAGGGTGATTATGGAATTTCCAACTTTAAAAGGAGAATTCTGCAAATAATCAGCACAATATAAAAAAATTGAGGCGCCGAATCTAACCGAATGGTCGGATATCTTCTTCAGTGACTAGTCAATTTCCGTTTACATTTTAAAAAATAGGTAATGCTTTCAATCTTGTTGAATCTAATGCATTTCACTATTCGAAATTTATCAACTTCGAGTATGAAAGTCTGAATGCATGTCTCATTTTTCTTTTAGATAAGATTTATAAAAAAAGAACTGTGATGTGTTCTGCATTTAGGTAGTACATCACCTGTTCGACATAATTCCCCAAAGATATAGAAGCATAAAATTCTTGGGTACTTGAGTCTTGTTGTGCATTTGCGACGACTTTTCATTATCGATGCCGTTTTTTTCAATTGTTGTTTTTCATGAAGGCATCGCTGCAAGTTGAATAAGTTGGATTCAAGAAAGATTTTTGAAGAAAATGGCAATGGCTAAGCGCAATAGTAAGAGAATATTGGCATCAATCATCCACGTCAGCCGTTTATTCTCTACTGTTCCGTTTGACCCTCCACCTCGTTTGCCACAACGTCGAGTTGTTGTAACAGGTAATTCCCATAAGTTAGTTTTCAAGCAGTGCTAGTTGCTATTGTATAGCAAAAAATCTCATGTTTGTATTTTTGAATCAAGACTGAATTTTGTACGTGGAGGAAGTAGGCTGTAGTACTTTAGGTTATTTGAGCGGCGGGGAATGCTTTTTCCATGGATAGCGTTCTTAGTGCTGTCTATTCCGGTATAATGCATTATGATATGTAGATGGCTTGTTTTCCTGAATGAGGGTACATTGAGTATAATGCTTTCAAGGGATATGTTTGCATTGTATTACCCGAGTCAGGTTGTCGGAAAGGTCATAATTGCAGCAAAGCTGGACTAGTACATCTACTCTTCCAGGCATTGACGTGAAGAAAACTTTTTTACCTGCTACATGCATTCACACAACATGCTAGTTTAGTGAACGCTTGTGCATGTATTCAAAAAATTCCTGCAAGCTTGAATGTGTACTAGGTGCAGCTTTCTGTGCGAATTATACCAATTGATTGCTGGCTTGTTGTTGAAATTTCTGATAGGTAGAGCTTATTTTTGTGACCACATACTTTAAATAGGTTTAGGGATGGTAACTCCTTTGGGCTGTGGTGTGGAAGCCACCTGGAAACGTTTAATAGATGGGGATTGCGGAATCAGGGAAGTAACTATTGAAGATATGAAGATGAATGGTTTTGACAGGGAGACACAGCAGCATACCTTTGATCAATTGACATCAAAAGTTGCTGGAGTTGTACGCTGTGGGTCCAACCCTGGTGAATTTAATGAGGAATTATGGCTTAACTCTAAGGTAAACTTTGTTCTGATCGATCCCCTATTTGAGTATCAATACTCAAGATTCAGTTTGTTGTTCAGTTTTGAAAACAATAGTTTTATATGATGAGAGATAATTTTACTTTTTCATCTCCCCAGGACCATAGGTCAGTTGCCAGGTTTATAGGCTATGCGTTATGTGCTGCTGATGAGGCCTTAAAAGATGCAAATTATATGCCCACTGAGCAGGATGAGAAGGAAAGCACGGTATTTTGTTCATTTATTGATGAAAGGTTTTGTGGGTTGCGTTTTATCTGTGAATTGTCATTTCTAACTTAAAGATTGTTAGGGAGTCTCCATAGGTGCAGGAACTGGTAGCATTAGTGATATATTGGATGCTTCAAGAATGATTTGTGAGAAGGTTGGTTAGCAGATAGTTAAGCAGATTTATACTACTAATATATTAGAATGATTGATTTTTTCCTTCAATTTCTTTTGCTGAGTGCAGAAACTGCGACGTCTTAGTCCATTTTTCATCCCAAGGATACTAATAAACATGGCATCCGGGCATGTGAGCATGAAGTATGGATTTCAAGTATGTTGCATTCCTGTTTTTCTAATAATATGTGAATTATAAGAGGAATCGTTTTGTATGGGATATATATAGTTGCTATAATATTGACTATGTTACTGGTTTGCACGTTTCCCTTCTGTTGCATATCTTTGCTTCAGGCATGTACCACTAATATATTTGCTAGAAACAAATATATATTACGCCTGAGGATTTACAAAGTAGTATGTGTAGATGATTTAAATGAAAAAAGAAGAAATATATTGCTCTTTGATTGTAAGATTAAAGCTACTTCTTCATCAAATAAAAGTTGAGCTATAGAAATGAAATTGTTGTGTACAATTCCATGCTGCAAATTAGGGCAGTGACTCTGATTGAATAATAAATTTTCATGATACAAGATATAGCTGTATATCCTAGTTCTGATCTCGAATCTAGGGACCAAACCATGCTGCAGTGACAGCTTGCGCTACTGGGGCACATTCTATTGGAGATGCTGCCAGGATGATTCAATTTGGTGATGCTGATGTTATGGTTGCTGGGGGGACTGAGGCAAGCATTGATGCTTTGTCTATAGCAGGATTCTGTAGGTAAGATTCTGTAGGTAAGAATTTGCCAGTCTATAGCAGGATTCTGTAGGTAACAAATATTACTCCATATGCAGGTCAAGGGCACTGACAACAAAGTACAATGATGTACCTGAAGAAGCCTCGAGACCTTTTGATTGTGGTCGCGACGGTTTTGTGTAAGTAAACACTGCCTTACTGTGATTAATATTTTTCATTTTTATAGTTGCTTCATATCTGGATCCTATTTAATTATTTCCTTAAAACAGAATTGGTGAAGGTTCTGGTGTCCTGGTTCTTGAGGTTAGTGGTATTACTATTACGCCCAAGCTATTCACCGTTTGTTTCTTGAAATGGAGAAATAGCTATGCTTCTGTGGAAAGGTTTAACTCCAATAGTAATGCTCACAGCTCAATTCGTCAATTAAAAAAATGATATCTAGCTCTATCAGTTATGCGAACCTCTTCAAGAATGGGAACTTCCTATAGTATCTCGCTTGTATGGTACATCAGAAAAGGCCAGCAGTTATTTGAAACCTTTATCACATCCTTTATTTCTAAAAGGAACTCGAGCATGCTAGGAAACGGGGAGCAAAAGTGTACGCAGAGGTCCGTGGGTATGGGATGTCAGGTGATTTTAACTTTCAGAATTTCTTAAATTCTATTCCGTTTTAGACATTTCATGGAGAATTGGGTATTATTACTCTCTCAAGGTGATGCATATCACATCACCCAACCACATGAAGATGGAAGAGGAGCAATTTTAGCCATGTCACGTGCTTTAAAGCAGGTATTATATTCATAAACTATGACCATTAATCATAACATCTGCAGTTCCTTTTGTTGCCCTTGAAGTGTGATTTTTAGATGAACATGAATAGAGTAAATCTTAATCATATCGACTTGATCTTTTATCTGCTTTGATCGACACTTTAATTATGCTAGTATTCATGCTTATGACTCAAGAAAGCAGAAGAAGTTACAATCATGATTATGTAATTAATATTACATTCCTTATCCGTTTCTGTGGTTGGCAGTCTGGACTGAGCCCTGAGCAGGTGGATTACATCAATGCACATGCTACTTCTACTCCTTTGGGTATATAAAATCAATCTAATGCTGTTCCGAACTTTCTTATAGAAGAAAGAACGATGGTGTGCTGAACTAACGCTAACTAGTCAAATTATGCAGGTGATACAGTGGAAGCCAAGGCAATTCAGTCTTTATTTTGCAGTCATGCAGCATCGGGTACTTTGGCCTTTTCCTCCACAAAGGTAACCAGTGCCCGTGTCAATTGTTACTCCTTTGACTTACTTTTATTGAAATTCAAAAGCCACGACTCAATGGCTGCCTATGCTGCATGTGTTTCAGCATAAAGGCCTGATTTTTTTCATATTTATGTAAGAATTATGGAGAGGCATAACATTAATGTTTTGATGGAATCACAAACTCTGCAGCACAGCAAACATCCAAATCTGAATATATTTTATTTGCTTATGAAATATGAAGTTGAATCTCCATTTTACCCATGATTGGATTTCAGGGTGCCATTGGACACCTCCTTGGAGCAGCTGGAGCTGTTGAAGCTATATTCTCTATATTATCCATTCACCACGTAAGTAAATCTATGTTAATCGTCTCTAACTAACAATATATAGTAACGATTCTTCACTAGTCATGTCAAAAATAGATCCATAATTTCCAGAGGTTCTGACAATCAGACGACGTAGAAATTCATCACATAGTTGATGGTAAACGAGTTTAATGCAGATCTTTTTCATAACAGAATAATCTTGGAAGTATTTATAATAATTTACAGTTATATGATCATCACATACCATTCTACAGCATATTTGGGTAAAAACTGACAGTGTACATAAACTTGATCAATATCTGTCTTGAGTTCGATTTGCTAACACGTGCTCTCATTGCAGGGGATTGTGCCCTTAACACTTAACCTGAGTAAGCCAGATCCTATTTTTAATGGTGATTTCATGCCTTTGACTGCTTCGAAGAAGATGAGCGTTAGAGCAACCATGTCCAACTCCTTCGGCTTCGGTGGAACAAATTCTTCGCTTCTCTTTGCTGCTTTAGATTGAAGAACTCGCATTTGTGCTGGATTTTTCTCTACACCTACTCAGATTTTGGTGTTCTTCATCATATTCATATCATAGTTGAAATTTCTGTAATAGATTTTATCGATTCCATAAGCGCATTCCCAGATTGTGTATTTTTCAAAAGCAATATAAAATAATTTAGCTTTTCCAAAATTCATACCCGCACGAATAGTTTGGTTCATAACTTCATTCACATTTGTGTATATTGCCATCTGAAATCGTTTATAGTCTAGAATCATAGTTATGTTACATTAAAAAAATAATAAAGCAGAACACAACTATAGGGGGGAAAGAAAATCATATTTTAATTAACAGAACTAGTTATATTTTATTCCAAGGCAAATATAAAAATAAAAAGATATACAGAATGAACACAATAATCCACTCAAGATATTGCCTGATTTTTAACAGTCGAGAATGAACCTCAGCCATGGAAAGAAACCTTCTCAATATCCACTCAAATACTCCACATCAGCATCTCAACCATACACGTGGACCAATAGCATGACAGTATCCACTACCCTTAGCCAATAACAATTAAAAACAGGATTCTACCAATATCCACCACCTCCATTCCCCCATATTACTTAGCCCTTCCCCACCCCCAACTAACTTCTTCATTGCCAAAGCCAATCATTCTTCACCAGTCCCACTCCTCACAATGGCAGCCAACACCCTCATGAGCTGCGGCATCGCCGCCGCCGCCGTCTGCCCCTCCGTCCTCTCTTCCTCCAAGTCGAAATTCGCCTCCTCCGTCTCATTCGGCACCAATGTCACCACCTCCAGGTTCACCATGTCCGCCGATTGGATGCCCGGCGAGCCCCGCCCGCCCTACCTTGACGGTTCCGCTCCCGGGTAATATACAATATTCTAATTTCCATTAATTTTGTGCGTGTTCTCATGTTATTATTTAATTTAAGTTAATTAAAAGTCGTTACACTATGTCTGCATAATATAATATAATATAATTGTTCGGATTCTAGGGATTTCGGATTCGACCCGCTAGGCCTAGGCGCAGTTCCGGAAAACCTCGAAAGATACAAGGAATCCGAGCTCATCCACTGTCGCTGGGCCATGCTCGCTGTCGTAAGTCGATCACAATTTCATTTTTCAGTTACCAATATTTAGATAAACGTGACATCTTTAACGTGTGAGACTATTTACTAACTACTAAACAATAATATAATCAACGGCTTCCTAGTTCAAATTTCACTAATTAATATTTTCTATATTGACGGTCCAGCCCGGGATCCTGGTGCCGGAGGCTCTGGGCTTGGGCAACTGGGTCAAGGCCCAGGAGTGGGCCGCGCTTCCGGGCGGGCAAGCCACGTACTTGGGTAACCCGGTCCCTTGGGGCACCCTACCCACCATTTTGGTGATCGAGTTCTTGTCCATAGCCTTTGTCGAGCACCAAAGGAGCATGGAGAAAGACCCGGAAAAGAAGAAGTACCCGGGCGGGGCATTCGACCCGCTCGGCTACTCCAAGGACCCGAAGAAGTTGGAGGAGCTCAAAGTGAAAGAGATCAAGAATGGTATTGCAAAATGACCCATTTGCCCCTTAAATATAATCTCTAATTCTTAGACTAATACTTATAAATTTGGGTGTTAATTTGTGTTTAGGTCGTCTTGCATTGTTGGCATTTGTGGGATTTTGTGTGCAGCAATCAGCATACCCAGGAACTGGGCCTTTGGAGAACTTGGCCTCTCATTTGGCTGACCCGTGGCACAACAATATTGGCGACGTCCTCATCCCATTTTCTTAAATCGCTTCACACATTCTTGAAAAACAAATACTTCAAGACATTTGTAAACTCACTTGTGTAAAATTTGCATTTGTCGAATCCAATCGAATTGAATGTGTATGTGTATGTGTATGTGTAATGGTGATTGTGAGATGAAAATATTTGAAGAGTGAATACTTTTCTTCACTATTAACTTGTAGGAATATGTGACCCTCTTGTTTTTGGGCATATTGTTGATGATGATTTCTTGTGAATTATCTTGCTATAATTTCTTGAAATTTTGAATGTGTGGATTTTGTTGATATCAATGTATTTGAATGTGTTAGAACTATACATTTGATATATATCTTGAAATTATTGAAATATGCATATGTATGTTAAACTTGATGTTGGGATGTAAATAATTATATGTATTTGTGAGTTACACATCTTCTTGAAAAAATATTCTTTTATAATTAAATTGAACTCGAATTTCAAATCAAGCTTTATAAATTAACCGAGTAAGAGCTACTGAGTCTTGAGTTGCTCTGACTCATAAACTTGTGATGGCAGTTGTTTTGTTATCCTTCTTGCAATTTATAAATATGTTCGCAAACCTTTCAACTGAACCACAAACCCACTCCATCCTTTTATGAGCCAGGTTAACGTAAAAAATTGAGCATATTTCGTATATTTGTCAAGTTGGATTCGAGCATGAACTCAAATATTCAACTCGTCTCGATTGTTACTGAGTATCTAACGAGTCGAATTGAAACCTAACTATAACCACCAATATTCAACTCAGCTCAATTGTTACCATTATTGATGTGAAGGCCCAATATTCATAAAAGGTCGATCTCATAAGCCCTTAGAATATAGTAACTCGGGTTCAGCCTTCTAAACTATACACTATAAGAACTTAAAAATACAATACAAAAAAGAAAAGATATATTTTCAGATTATTTTCAATATTTTTTGGTCCATTTTTTACTTCACTAAAATTAAACATAATACAAAAATATTTGACAAATTTCAGGCATGTAAAATTAATGTTTTGTATTTGAGACATTTTAATTCAATTGTTTCACTTAATTTATAAAGGATATTGTGTCACATGTAGTAAAGATACCACACAAAGCAATTACATGACTCGCATATTTGAAAATTTAATAAACCACTATTTTTTTTAACAAAGTGTTCAGTTCAAACAAAACCTTACCATATGTAGGGTTTATGCGGTTGTAGGTTATAACTATATTAATTAGTAATTAATTAGTTTGTTAATTACTGAATGTGGTCGGGACAAAACAAAACCCGAGTATATGAGAGCAAGCACCAATTAATTAATTAATATAGTAATAATATAAACATGATTAGACAGCAACAATTAATTAATATTGTTGAATCAAGACAAACCAACCCAACTAAAGCAACCTGTATATTCTCACGCTTCATCTTCTGATTATAAACTCGAGGCCTTATTAATATTATTTTATTATTATAGTATTTCAAATGTACATCACATATATAGAGACAGAAAGAGAGAGAATCTCGTTATTTATCATTACATGCCTGTTAGTATCTACGTGTTGGAGAGTAGGTAAATAATAAAATTTTGATAATATTGATTTTTTACTTTCTTATAAAGATTTATTAATTAATATTTATTTTATACAATATAAAACAAACGAGTACATTATGTATATAAAATATATTCGTCCCCACCATTAATTCCCATACTGTAAATTATAAGATAATCTCATTTTATCATAAATCTATCATTAAATGAAAAATAAATAAATAAATAAATAGTGTCACACACATACACACTTAGCTGACAGAAGGATTCCCATACTTGTTGCTTCCAAAACTCTACACGATAAAACAACTGTTTCCATTTTTAATAATGCCTTCCTCTTCTCTTTCTCCCCTCTTTGCCTACCATTTCCCTCTTTTATTTATTTATTTGCCTTTTTCCCCCTTTTTTATTTTTGGCATCACTTTTTCTATATATACAAGTTAAAGCCCTATTTTCATGCATTCAAGAATTGACAACCCATTTATTTATTTATTTTAAATGGTTTATTTGTGTAAAAACTAATAAGTACATCCACAGATAATAAAAAAAAAAGTCATCCCTTTTCTTTTTTGCCTCTATTTATGTTCTAACACAGATGAATAAATATCAACGCTGCGTACTTCAGTAGCAGTTATTAGTTAATCCTTGTCACCAAAATATATATAAAATACTACTCCCTCCAGCCCATTTCACTTGACACGTTTCATTATTATAATACACTCATATAAATATAAAACGTGTCAAGTAAAGTGGGCCGGAGGGAGTAGTACTTTAATGAATTGTCATATATATAAGTTAATTCATTTCGAATTTGATACTTAAGTGAATCTTTTTTCTGTTTTAGGAGGAAATTCTAATTAAGATGGATCGATCAATAGCTTAATTCATACAAATTAATTTGACCTTAATTTCCATTTTCCACGTTACAATAATTGGCCTGAGAATAATTAATTTGACTATAATGTATATATTTTTATTTTTAAAATATTATAATACATCTAAAAGATTATCAATATTCAACTATCTATATTAGAAAGTACATGTCGGACAAATAATGTTGGGGGTTCAAATACAAAATAAAACAAAATCGACCTTATACTATCATTAATATAGATGTAATTTATACTCATATATAATAATTTCTCTATCACACTAAAAGTGATTTGTTTTCCTTTTTATCAGTTGTCTCATTAATATTGGTTTGTTTCCTAAAATAACAAAAAATTATTAATATTGGTTTGTTTCCTTTTTGTGGAATATAACGGTTTTTCAACTTTTACACTACTTTTTATTTTACGTGCAAAAAAGAAACAAGCCGCTAGTAGCGGAATGGAGGAAGTATGTTTTAATAAAAAATTATTAATTCTCACTTTCATAATTTATTGATAGTGATATAATTTTTTTATTTATTCTATTTAATACATGAAAAATAAAATGACCTAATTTGATAAGCAGAGGCTCTAGAATTCTAGATGAATTAATACACAGGATTCTTGTTGAACCGTATATATGTTTTTTAGATGAACAGTAAGCATTATGTCCCATTACACAGTTAAAATCAAAACAAGCAATTGTACTATATACTATTGTCGCATGCATATTTTCCAACATGAAGAATGAAAATTGTTTCCATCAGAAATTTTATATATATGTGTGGTTGTCTGTGACTGATGATGGATGTGATAGATCATCTGACCTAAGTAAGTACTGTAATTAAAGAATATATTTCCAAAAATTTGAGGTACAAAACATACTATTTGGAATTTATTTTGATGTGTGAGATGGATTTAGAAGTCGGCCTCATCAAAAAAGTTGTAAGTTGAAGAATTAGGTCTTCTAGCTTAGCTACTATACACTGTTCTTGCATATGATATTTATTGTAATTGATTTAATATTAATTACTTGTTTGAATTGAAAATATTGGATTTGCGATCCATATTATTGTCGTGTTTTATAAGTTTGTATTCTCTTTATATGATTCTCTGATGTGGTAGAACAGCTCCGCTGTTCGTGACGTACATAGGTTAACGTGTTTGTAACTGATATATCAATGTCGTATAAACACATATGTCATTGTTGGAAATATTTATAAGTGTTTTGATTCAAATTCCAAAATCTCCCCTAAAAGATGTAATAAGTTCAAAACTGAAATCTCTTGTGTTTTGTCTAAGAACTCAAATGTTAAGAGTTCTATTTTTCAGGTACACTAAAGGACAAAGATTCAAGACTATACCAAAACTGAAGGACCACTCAACTGAAGTCTGTCCTGAAGTTTTGAAGTTGAAGTTAGAAGCTGAAGTCACATTGCCACTGAAGTTCACATCTGAAGTTCTGCACTGGAGTCCAAATCTGAAGTTTCCAGTGAGTGATAGTCTATTCTATAGGACTTACCACTTTCGACAAAAATCTCAGTAGGTGAAACACAATCTTGTTGCAGACACCAAAAATGGCAAAAAGGACGAAGACTCCAACGGGAAGAATTCAAATGAAGCTCTATCTCACAACGGATACATTCTATGAGAGAGCTATATATATCCCGCTGCTTCAAATGCTTCAACCACCGGTTACCCAATCTTACAACTCGCTATCGCTATCATCGCTCTCAACATTCAAGCTTTCAAGCTCTCTATTTTGAACACTCAAGCTTTCAGATTTTATCCTCTAGTGTTCTTAGCGATCTCATTGTAACCGAAGAATAGTCTTAGCATTAGATTAAGTTCGAAGCTAGAAGTGATCAGATTTATTGTCTATCTAACCCTTTGTGGTTGATCACTGTAAGATTATTATCTTTCCATTAACTTGAAAAACCTCGACTAACATCGAGACAAGTGGACGTAGGAGTTTTTATCTTCGAACCACGCAAACCAAATCCTGTCTCTCTCATTTACATTCAGTATTTATTATTCATTGTTTATCATACTTTGAATACTGATTAATTGAAAAGAGAAAGATTGCATTAAGTTTTCTGAACAAACGAGTAAGATTTAAAACCACCACATTCCGCACATCACT
Source organism: Leonotis leonurus (assembly GCA_026898415.1). Taxonomy (NCBI): domain Eukaryota; kingdom Viridiplantae; phylum Streptophyta; class Magnoliopsida; order Lamiales; family Lamiaceae; genus Leonotis; species Leonotis leonurus. Next base: position 911,178 of record JAPKLX010000027.1, read on the forward strand.
TAAGATATTAGTCCATCAGTCAAACACTAAGTGCAGACTGAAGGATTGCTATTTAAAGTATTCACTCTCACTGAAGTTCCTCCCTTCAGTACAGGAGATATCACTCAAAACTTTTAACTTGTAAAAATCAAAACTGGTGTATCCCCTCTCCCCATACACGCAGTATACTCGTTTCGGGACCAACAGTCATTATAATTTTTGTTTTTTATTATTATTTTATAGTACCAATTATATTATATATCAAATTAGTTGAGAATAGATTAAAATTATGTTCACCGGAGACGGTAGATATTTTTGGGAGGTATAGTGCACTTTTGTAATGGAATTTAATTTTTCTTATAAAAAAATAAATTTTATAAATACTGAAAGCATTTGGTGTGTGTATGTATGTGTGCGTATTTCAATGAAAATAGGATTATACAAAGACACATCTACTAATCTTGACTAAAATAGGAAAAGTAATTGAAACAACCAACACAAATCGTAAATTAATTAATGATCTATTAACACAAATCGCATGTACATTGTACAACGAAAATTGTGCCACATTAAATAAATTACCAGTGAAATAAATCACTATTATCATAGGGAGTGATATGAATATATCAAATTAATCCTGAGATAACCAAAGATTAGTAATATGAATATCTTATTCTATATATATAGCTTAAGGAATTAAGTGGGCCATGAAAATAAAATTAAGCAGAAATTGACCCTTCTTTTTTTTATTGTCTTTAAATCCTCTGCTTCTATTATAAAATCCATATATCGCAATTATAATTATTTATTAAATCCCAGTCTAGATTTCATGAAACCAAACTTTATTGAAGACATTTTAATTAAGAGAAAAGTGATTAAGAAAATGAATAATTAGAGGTGGATAAGTGACAGTTATAGTGACAAAAAGCAAGCACCACCCACCCAGAATGAGAAAACCTACACTGCATATATATTATGTGTGTGTAAGTATATAAGTAAGGAATGCAGAAAAGTAAGATGGGTTTCCATGTGAGCAAATAGTTGTTTTTAGCTGATTATATACTGCATCGTAATGGGGTTCCCACCACTATACGACACATTTCTTGTTTCCTCACTTTATTCATTCTTTCTCAAAACTCAAATATATATATACACATACATGCATACTATTAATTAGTAATTCATTAATTATTTTTTATCAAAGCTTTGGGGGGTGGGGTGGGGGTGTCTTTTATCTATAATAGTTTCTCAAATGTCATGTAGCGATCATCAATATATCCCCTGGAGAATTTTAACTCTTTTGTTGGACTTTTCTTCAATACATGCAGCTAGGTTAAGCTCTATTTACTCTACACATTCCATCTCAATTATAACTACTATTTTCTATTTCATTAATTACCTAGCTAGGGTTTATTATAACATACATATATATATATATATATATATATCGTTTACAGATATCTAAAATAAATGGTTTTATAAAAATAAATAAATACTGGACGATCGAATATAAATTTGACTTCGCTGAAATGACCACGTCTTTTAATTTGTACTTGTAATTTATTTATTTTAATTATTCAAACGGTTTTAGTTTTTAATATTGTCAGAACTCACAATATGGGTCCATTTCATTATCATTCAAAACTACTATTTATATATGGGTGTGTTGTTGAAAATTTGAATCCAAATATAAATGATGAATATATCTTATAGTCTATATAAACTATAGTATATGCAATATGTTATTAAATACGGTACAAATATATGACAAACACTATTAATGTGTTGTTTTTATGTTCCTTTTTATTAATGATTATAATTTTATTTATATTGTTGCCATCATCAAGTTGTACTGTATATTTGCCATGCTAATAATAATCCTAGCAAATCAAATATTAAGGGCACGTTTGGTAGCCAAGATAGAATATAACATGATAAAATTAAATTTATACAGTCTCATAAATGACATTTGTAGAAAAAATGTCATCTATCACGTGTCATCTATGTGCAAATTTCTAGTAGTGTGTATAAAAATTATTTTAATCTCACCACTTACTTATAACTTAAAAACTAGGTATTGCACCCGTGCTATGCACGGATTTATAAATCTATTTATTAATAATTTATAATATAGATATTTAAAAAAATCAAAAATATTGTAATCTAATTTTATTTGATGGTTTTAAAACCGCAATCGATAGTACTCTTCTTAATTGTGACTATGTCAGTTTCAAAATTTGAGAACAAAATCAACGATTTGATACAATAACTTCGATTTATTTTACCTCATTCAATTTCTTATTTTATAAAGAGTCGTTTTTTATTAATTTATAACAACACATTAAAATTAAAAAATTAACTATTTAAACATTTGTGTATATTGATAAAAATTCATAATAAATATATTTGAACTCATTATTATTTGTCGTTATATTTTGTTATGAAATTCTAATTTCTTTTATATAATAATAAATATTTGACATAATTTTATGTAACAGCGAATTAATAGAGCCGGTAAATTAATAAAACTCATAAATGGAATGACCATTTGTATTTCATTCTTGTTTCACTATGAAATTTAGTATTTAAATAATATTTATAATAATACATTAAAATTAATATTTTTTAAAAAACTATACTCCTTCGTCTCACTTATTTAAATTCATTTACTTTTCACATTGATATTAATATTTAGTTGTAATATTTTTTGAAGAGCATGATTTGTGCTTTATAATTTGTTAAATAAAGAAATGTGTTTAAATAAGTGAGACAGCTCAAAAAGGAAAATGCGTTTAAATAAGTGGGACAAAGTCAATATATGTTAGTGTTGAATTTATCAACAATACAAATTGATTATAATTATTAGTATTAAATATTAAAAACAATTATATACACTGATCAAATTTGACAAGTTTTTAGTATTAAATAAAAGATTAAACTTAGATGTAAGAAAATAAAATTAGGAAAACATATTAGATAACATTGAAATTTTATAGTAAAAATAGATTGAGACACTATGTCTAATTTATCTTCATGCATAATATTAAAACATATCATAAAGAGTATTCAACTTTATAATTAGGAACATTATAATTTAGTAAAATATATTATTTGTATAAGAATATGTATACATATAATTATTTTTAATTTTTTATATTAAATTTATATTTTATATAACATATATCAAATTAAATGTATTGTCAAGATCTTTAATTTAATATGCATAATATTGCAAATATTTTTACGAAGAAAATAAATAATTTTAGGAGAAATGTGTTATAGGATAGAGAAAATAATCTATAAAGTTTTAAAAATTAATAAGTTAAACGCTAAACATAAATCAGATTTAGTTGTACATGTATATTATGATTTGTTCAATGCTCAAATTATCTTGTTGCTTTATTGGTTCACAATATAGCCTTTCTTATGAAAGGTTTAGAGATCGAATCCTGTTAAGGTCTATTTTTAAATTTAATTATTGTAGTATTATATTTGCCATTGAAATTGAAATTATTTACAAAATTGCCACTCAAATTGATTTGAAATTGATGTCAATTGGAATGCTTCCTGTTTTATATATATATAGATAAGGAAAAATTGTGATTTTAAGAATGGCATAAATGTTTAATAATGGACCACGTATTAATCACATTTATCACCAAACACATGATTCGGTAAGATAATTACCTACCAAAAAAAGTCCGAAATATTGATATAGAAGACGAATTAATACAATCGAAGTACGTAAATAATTTAAATAAAACCTAGCTAGCTCATTTTAATTGATATTAAAATCCCATAATAATATTGTTATTAACAAATGACAGTGCTTTTCCATGATGATGTCAAATCATAGTATATCTTAAGCTCCTCATCACTTTTGGAGCGTGCGTGCTTCCTGCTTTAATCACACCACATTTCATATTATATATATTTCCATCTTTAATTATAATCGTTTTTCCTGAAATAAGTATAGACGGACTATATTATTTGTCAATTTAATTTTATATAACATAATTTATTTAATATTTCAATCTCTCTCTTTATACATTTATATAATTAACAAATTATCTTATGGCGTTTGCGCTTCTGTATAAATAATACTCGCGGTTAATAACTTTTTAAAACCAAAAATAATCAGTAAAGTTTATTAAACAGGAAAGATTAAATTTGAAAAAAAGAATCCCAATGTAATGCAATGTTTGACTGATGTGTCTGTGACTTTGATGTTGGGACTGAGATGCCATTGTCTCCTTTCTTTCTTGTCATACCTACTTCTGTCATCGCTGGATTAATTGTCTTTTTCTTTTCTTTTTTTTGTCTTAACATTTTAAATTTTCACAATCCCCAATCATGTAGATGTAGTGATCCCAATAACTATTCTTTTTTTCCTCCTATTTATTAGCCGTTAAATAACTCCTACTATAATTGGTTTATGCTGCCACTTTGATTTATTGTTTACTAGTATATGTATACGTAAATATGTGGATTTTACCCATGTATGTTTGAATATAAAATCGACTTTTTAGGGGAGTAACGAGGCTTCGATCTTAATTTCAAAATGTTCATTAAGTTTAACATGAATGGTTATATATACTTTGTTTTGTTTTGCTTATTATAAAGTATATATCAAATCATGTTTATTTTGATTAATTCATAAGCATAGTACTATCATTATGTTAGATGCATATACGGCCTGGGACAATATACATGTGCTAAAATATATTGTACTCCCCGTCCTACTGAACTTGACACACTTTTCTTATTAGAATGTCCCACTAAGAATGTCACAGTTCATAAATAAAAAAAATTATTTTTTCAAAAAAGAGTGTGGACCCTACCACATTTATCACTCTTACACTATACACATTTTTTAATAACTGTGCCAGAAAAAAAAAGTGTCATGCTTGTTTGGACGGAATGAATATGTGATAAAAAAAATGTGTGTTTGGTGGAGAATTAGAAATATTGTGAAAGAAGTTAAAAACCTAGTTTTAATCTTATTTAAATTAAATTACTCAATTATATACACTACAAACGTGGGATAATTATTTAAGCATTTGAAGATAAAATTAAGTGATTGGAGTTGGTCAATGCTGAATCTTGGCAAAGAATTGAAGAATGTTTTGTATTAAAATGTTTCTGATGATCATAAAAAGAGGGTCATACATTGTTTTATGTGGTGATATGTCAATATCCAAAATGATTACGCTTTTAAGTCATTTTGTTGCCTATTATTGTTATTGTAGCCTATCACTCTACCTACTATTTCCTAGTACTATCTTTTACATATATATACTTTACTTTTGCACTCGATATATATTTTATGCAGGCGTGAGATTTTACGTTAAATCGATCATTATTCGTGTAATATTATATTTCCTAAAACCTCTAGTATATAGAAAGTCAGGTGTTTAATTTTTTTCATAACGAAACTCTTACTTCTACAATAATTAAAAGTTTATTTGTGCCATTAATTTTGTACTGCCCATAAATATTACTCCCCTCCATCCCAACTAATTTAAATCGTATTCTTTTTTAAAACATTTTTATTACACACACAAATTTAAATATTATATATTCTTACATCACTTTATACTTTAAATAATAACTCTTTAATTACCGTGTCCAAAAAGCATGCATGCATTGATCAAGTTAGATGAGACGGAGGGAATATATAACAATATTATAAACAAATTTAACCACTCCCCACCTAATAACATGCAAATATCGAATAATAAAAAAAAAATCAATCGAATCGATAGGTTTTGGTAGTCTTGGTTCAATTTTTATCTAATTCAGTTTGCAGTTTGGTTTTTATAGTTTTAATTCAACTTATGATTTATGCTTTCTGATTCAGTATCTGAACAGATCGAAAAATAATAATATATATATATATTAAACATATAATCTAATGATTAAATAAATAAATTATTATTTTGGTTGAAAACAAAAACAACTGAAACCTATCGATTCTGATCAGTCGGTTTTCTGTGATGTTTATATTGAGCGGTCAGTCTAGTTAATATTTTTCATATTCGGTTCAGTTTTTTATTAATGAAAATTTGATTGGTATCTCAAGCAAACCAACCAACTGATGCATACTTCTACCCAGTTTGCGGCGGGCATAACTAAATAAATTTTAAATTATACTATAATTAATTATTTCATAATTTATCTACATATCATGTCACATTAATCACCAACATATTAAGATAAATTTGATGGTTAGAAAAGCAATTACCTTGGGGCTCTTGAAACCGATAGAAATGGGGCGGGAAAAAATAGGGGTACTCTATTCACTTTCAATATGAGGATGATACACTATTTGCGGTCGAGAAAGGTATGGAGAGTGTAAATTCAGTGAAATTTTTGCAAATTTCTTTTGAGATTGTATCGAACCTTAGAGCTAACTTTGATAAATATAAAATTTAGGGGCTGAATGTCAACGTGAATGAGCTTAAATTTAGAAGCTGAATGTCAAAGTGAGACTAATGAAGTGAGACGGAGCGAAGTATTATACTTACCCACCACTCAAAGATACTCCTTCCGTCCCACCAAATTAGAGGCATTTAATATTCAAATGAGTGTAGTATTTTAATCAAATGCTTCTAATCTGGTGGGACAGAGGGAGTATATAATTTCGATATGATCCCAAATGTGTTGTATTCGTAATTTATATAAATTCATTTACAATTTATTTTTATTAAAGAATACTCGAATTTTTAAATTACAGACAAATCTAGAGACAGGTCAAATTTCAAGTCTCATAAATCATAATAATTGATCGACTGATGTGATTTTTATGCATGCAAAATTAAAACTAAATTTTCCCTCTGTCAATTACTCTATTCAACTAACAAAAAGAATGTAAAAGTCTTGATTTGACACATAATTTTCTTCAATTCCCCTTTGATGTAACAGTAACTATTTTAAATTCTTGTAGAGTTCAAAATACACATAAATAATTAGGAGTAGCATTTTTTTAAGGGGTAATAGGTAAAATTACCCACTTTTATAAAATAAAAATAAAAAATACCTACTTAAAAATAAAAGATAAAAAATACCCACTTTTTACAATAACATGATGAATTTCATCATGTGATCATGTTATTTTTACAATAACATGATGAATTTCATCATGTGATCATGTTATTCAAGTTATTTTAAATTTGAATAACATGAACACATGATCAATTTCATCATGCTATTATAAAAAGTGGGTACTTTTTTATCTTTTATTTTTAAATGAGTATTTTTTATTTTTTACTTATCAAAATGGGTATTTTAGCATTTACCCCTTTTTTTTAATTGAGAAAAATATGTAAAAATAATTCAACTACACTATTTCCTTTTTCTAAGTTCATGAACTTGACATAAATTAAATGTTTTTATGAAATTAATTAAATTATATTGGTAAAAGAAACAATAAATTTAAATGGTCACATCAATATTAAAAAAAAAAGTTATTTAGAAAAAAAAATGCATTATTACATATTAAATTAAATTCTAAATTTGTTTCTCATTTTTTTTTTATTTTTTCCATAATGTAATTAGTTATGTCTGCGGTCATTTAACAACAGTCTAGAAAGAAAAAAGTAAAGGAAATGCTACAACGCTCCCTTTTAATTAAATGTAATCTTTGAATTAGGACAATTAATTAGTCATACTTGATTGCATAATTACTTCACTTAAATGATAAGTTAAGCACGATCAGTTGTTCATAATCATGACTAATTAAATAACACTTCAAATCTATTGCATGAAAAGACACATTAGGGGCAGTGTTGGGCAATCCTTAAAAGCATTAATTTGCAATAATTGCTATAACAAAAATTCAATTCCATTGGTCTATCTGCTATAGTTACTCAATGACTAATTAAATTAATTCTCATATAATTATGGTTTTTAAAGTATACTTATCTCATTATATATTGTCATGAACTTTTTAATTTATTATGCCAACTTCCTCACTTTTGGTGCATCCAACTTCATCAATTAACAGCTTTTTTAATATGTCAGACTTATAAATATAATGAACAGTACTTTATATTATAGCACATGAATTACTCATTACTATCTTAACCTAATGTTAGATATTATTAAAAATATGAAACAATAATAAAATTGTATACACATATATATAGATTGAGTAGTAAAGTAGGTGCAATTGATGTCAACCCTATGTAGCTAGATAGATAGCATTGGATTGGTGAAATTTTAATTATGACAGCAAAAAGATTCTCATAAGATATTGACCATTCAAAGCTAAGAACATCAAATAAGGTTAGACGTGTTATAATAGGCATTCACATATCAGGCAACGTGATCGTGCCATGCCATTTACTTACTATCTCTTCCTATTTTATTTTTTTTAATTCATTCATTTGCCTCTAACTAGTAATTCCTTTTTCATTCACCTCTAATATTTACCGCCCGCAAAATCAATAGATATTTATATTGTTGTTTCACTATTTTAGGTTGACACAATTTAACATGTTCGTAATCGATATAATATGTCACATAGATTATAAGTAATAAATTTTTGATAAAATATTATTAATTTTCACTTTACGACTATATTTATTAGTAATTATAAATATCTTTAAAAATAGAGAGTGTAACCAGTGGCGGATCCTGAAAAAATGATTAAGAAGGGCTGAATATAAATGTATCAAATTATAAAATAAATTTTGTTTAATTTTATTTTAATAGCAAGGCTTTTACATAATTATTTGTTAAAATATGGATAATTTTATAAATTTTTTAAGTATAAAAAATAATAATAATAATAATAATAATAACTGGAGGGGCTAAGCCCCTCCCAGCTCTAACATGAATCCGCCACTGATTGTAACCGAAATCGAAATCGGCCATTTATTTTGGTGGTTTCACTTCTAGCAAATAGGAATCGAAATTGGCCATTTTGGTGGTTTCAATTCTAGCAAATAGGAATAAGAACCGAACCGTCTCCATCTCAATTTCAATTTCAAATCAAAACCGTCAATTTAGATATCAGTTTCGAAACTACCGATTTTGATTTGATTTCGGCTATTTCAATTTTTTCCCACCTCTAACCACATATACGTGTGTAGGGGTGTGATCAAGTCGAACTGAATTGAATATTATCAAGTTCGAATTCGCCTCATTTGAAAATTTAAAGGCTCGAGTTTTGTTCAAGCTCGGTTCGAGTTCTGAAAATCAAACTCGAGTTCGGTTCAACAAATAAAAATTGAACTCAAGTTCGATTTGTTTATTATTCAACTTAATAGTAAATTTGAACTCGAGCTCGAACTCGACTCGAGCTCGTTAAATAGTTTGTTTATTAAATTATTTTGTTAATACATATATATTTATATTAATTTGATAAGTTCGCGAATTATTCGAAACTCGGCTTGTTTTTATGGTTCATGAACAAGCTCATTAACAAAGTTCGTGCACTATTTAAAGTTCGGTTTGTTAAAATTATATTCGAATGTTCGCTAATCTTTCGAACCAAATACCATTAGACTCGAGTTCGACTCAAAAAAATATTCGAACTTGATTCGAGAGTTGAGTTTAGTTAGTTCAGTAAATGAACGAATTTCGAACGATCTTTTATCGAGTCGAGATTCGAATAGTTTATGAATGATTTGGTTCACTTAAACCCTATACGTGTGTAGATGTTATGAATTGATACATGCCACATATATAGCAGAATATGGCGTGGTCAGTATTCCATTTTGAGGTCCCTAAACAATACGATCCATGGAAGCAATTGAAAGTTTGAACTAAATTGTTGAATTTTCTTCTGTTCCTCCATACTACTCAATCTTATTCATTCTCTTAATACATCAAACATACATTAATTTCATTACAGGCTGTGGGTCTAAGAGCAAAAAATAGCTTCAATTTACAAACTTTAAAGAATTGCTATCATAAATTTTGCCTTTTAAATTGTAGCGCAAGACAATTTGCAAATTTATGATAGCAATTCTTTAAAGTTGAGACTCCGATTAGTTTACATTATCAATCAATTGTTGAATTGAAATCTTACCGGAGTAAAAAAATTCCCTAAAAAGACATTTTTAATAGAAAGAATATGTACCGTATCACTTATTCAGACACGTTTGATTTTTTTTTTTCTGACTGTGTTTTATTGACCAAATGTGTCTAAATAAGTATGATGGAGGGAGTATGTATATATAACGCATATATATTATATATGCTTTTGGATCATTATTGGAACCGTAATTATGAACAACTCTAGGCATTCATATAATAATATAAAATATTTTAATTCAATAATAATTAATCTTAACTATTAATTTATTTTCAAATGAAACAAACACTATATCATACTAAAATATAGGGGGTGAGAAATAGTAGGACATGTGGGATTAAAATATATATACCATCAAAGAAAGAAAACAAAGTGAAATTGCAAAACCAAACTCCCATCTGGTCTTTGCTCATTCCATGTAAAAGGGATTAGTTAGGTGAACCCAAAGTACAGTTATAACTCAGTTTCACCAAAACGGCATATGATTTATTACAAACCCTAAACCATAGTTTAGATCACTCTGCGTCTTTAGGGCATGCAACATATATATCAACCACTCAAAAAAGGGAACTAAATCAAATATGAAAAAGCAAACCCTAATGAAGAAAACAAAATTGAAAGGAGACATGAAAGTGGGAAGAAAAAAAAGGACATAACCAACAATTTCTTTAATTTAAATCAGCTCGTACTATATATATATCTCTTCTATCTATCTTACCCAACTCAAGACAAAATATTTCTATAACACTAAAAACATAAATGGCACTTTTTATTAATCCTATTTCTTTTGTATTCATTTCAAAATCTGCTCTAATTAAAAAATAAAGAAATAAAGAAAGAAAAGATGAGGAATCCATGATGTCCAAACACTCCAAGACAAAGCAGATTCAGAAGAGAAAAGCAAACTTTACTTTACGACCCAGAAAAAGGAGATTTCAAACCTACAAAAGAGTGAGCTTAGGAAATTGGGTCGACACTACTAACATAACCCTATTCTTCATCTTCATATTCCTCAACCCCACCCCCACCCCACCCACCCTACGTGTGCCTATATTTAGTGGGCAAGTTTTTGATTGAATATTACAACCCCACAACGAATTAGGAGCAAAGCTCGCTCCTTTTTCTCGTGTTATGCCACTGGTTTCATTTGGCCATGCTTGTTCCTTGTCATGTCCAAAGGGCTCTCTTTCCCTTTTAATTTCTCTCTTTTGAGTGTAGTGTTTCTGTGTGTGGGTTTCTTTACTTTTGCTTCATTTCCTTTGCAGAAGATGTTAAAAAGGGTTTGTGGGATTCGATTTGTTTACCAATCTTACTTTGGCTTCGGACCCATTTTGATACTCCGAATCTCTTCTTTAATCCCTCTTTCCTTTCTTTAATATATGTGTCTGTGCTTGTGTTTGTGTATGGGTGCGTTTGTAGGTGCCACTACTCCAAACCCTATTTCTCTCTTTTTTTATTCTTCACTGTTATATCATATTTTTCTGCCTTTGATCAAGTTCTGAGCTCCTACACTGCATGGAGCTGTCCAAGAATACACACACCTAGCTCACTGGGTTCTGGTGTGTGTATATGTTACATGTATGTATAGATAGATACAGACATATACGTATATATGCCTGGCTCCCTGTATGCCATCTGCAGAGCCCACCGGAGAATCGATGGCCCTCCGTGGATGGCGTATGAGGAGCCAAGCATATCCACACATCGTATATGTATATATATACGTGTTCAATTTCATATAATCATACCTTAATTTCTGCTAATTATTACCTATCTCTGCATTGCCCTAATCTTGGATCAAGTTGTACTACATGCTAAATGCCAGGTACGTTTGTCTCTTTTAATTCCTTATGCCCTTCGCAAGTACGTTTTCTATTCCTTCTTAATTCTTTTTTCAAATATGTGGGGTTGTGAGAAATTATTTGGATGAGTACTGTAGCAGTAGATATGAAGGGGGAAATAGAGTTGGTATAGCTAGCTAGGTTTGTAATAATTGCACTAATTAATTAAGACCATAATTAATGTTTTGGTAGCATTTTTTTGTCAGAGATGAGTCTTTCACATGGAACAAGAGAAGGTGTTGCAATTATTCCGATAAGGCATCCACACTCTGTAGAAACCGACAACATGAAAGTTACAACCTATGCATTGCCCAATCAACTTCAACCCACTCCCCCTATATATATATATATATATAAATATGTATATGTGTGCGTGTTTGTAAGTGTGTGTGTGTGTGTGTTGTGCAATCTCTTTGTGTACCATACAATTATACAAGAAACCTCCCCCATCTCCCACTTGTTCCATTGGTTAGTGATTCTTGATTAATCTAATGGAACTAATGTTGATGACTAGCTTTAGTGTAAATCAAGATTTGATTTTTTTCTTAATTTATTAAGAGATATTGCTTTTGGTAAAGTACTCCACTATATACAATTATGGTTGGTTCATGTGCTCTTAATTTCTTTAATTTTTTCAAGATTTATACTACATGCAACATTTAATATCAAGAATTAGTGAAACAAAACATATTTCAAGAACCTATTTTGTGGCATTTCAGATTGTGGGAGCAGATAATTTGTTTCTATGATTGTAGATATATACGAATAATAATTGACCTAAAAAGTTGAGAAAGTCCCTTCTACCAAAACCCTTTTTCTTTTCTTTGCAAGAATCCACATTTATGTGATATCAGATGCATGCTGCTACTTTCTTTCTTTCTTTTTGATTGTGGGAGCAGATATATAATTTGTTACTATGATTGTAGTAATATACAAAAAAATAATTGACCTAAAAGGTTATGAGCATTGTTTTTTTGACATGATTAGATGATGTGCAGAATGTGATATGTTTGAGCAAAGTTGTAATGTGTGTAAGCCTTGTAGTCGCTTTCCAGGTTAGTGTATATAGCAATCTGAAACAGATGGATCTGTGGAAAGTGTTCAAATGTTTAGATTATTACACTTTCTTTACTTTTTTTTTGAATTAGGCCCATCTGCATAGACCCTAGTGTGGGGTTAACCAAATACTTAACATTATTGTATTTTGTGTGTAAAAGAAATTGTACAAGGGGCATATTTGTCATTTTGCAATAACCTTAATCTTTAACACATGAGATTATTCTATGGAATATAAGATGAAACATTGGTTCTCATCAGTAGGTTTCATCTGCATAGAGTACTTTGGAATTGTGGGTAGAGGACACACACATGCATGTGTACACTCACATGTGTGCTTCCTTCCATATGTAACAAATTGTGTAAACAAATGTGTGTGTGTATGAGAGAGAGAGAGAGAGCTAGGTTAGGGTATAGAAAGGGAAGATATGTGGATTCTATGAGTAGTAAAAAGAGGCTTTTGCTGGGCTTTTGGGATCCCCATTGATTCATCATTGTAACATTTTAGTCTTTAGAGGAATGGGGAGAATGGACCACCCCACCCCACCTAGCCACAAAACAAGAAAAGGGAAAAGAAAATTTCAAAATTCAATCTTTACAGCATCTCTCTCTCCATTTCTTGGTCTGTGGTTGGATAGTAGAGAATAAAATTACACAGTCAATGCAGGTCAAAAAAGGACATATTTTTGGGTTCTGGCTTCAAGAAAAGGGACCCCCCTCCACCCCTCCACCCCCTTCCTGGAGATCTCCTGAAATCAATTTGATTTTGGGCTCTTATATCCACACACATGCATGTGTGTATACTTACAAACACCAAAAACACACACAGCCCATCAGTAAACCAGTCTAGTTATGCAGTATGGAGAACATTCCCCCTGCATATATCAGCTTTGTCTGAAAAGGATGAAAAGTAAAACAATTAAAGAATATACTGCATTAATTTAAAAAAGAAAAAGGGAAGGAGAAGAACAAGAACAAGATTGGAAATGATAGAGGAGCATCAATGGGGTGTGGGCTATATCATAACACTATCACCTTTCTTTTTGCATTGTGTTCAGACTGCAAACTTAAAAGCAGATTCTATTCTACATGCCCTCTCAGAACTTTCAAATTCAACTTTAAATTAAACCATTTTATATATTCTTAAGGTTTAAGAAATGTTAGAGGTGCCTTGTTGTCTTTTATGAATGAATTAATGTGTCAATAGTGTGGCATGAATATAATGTAGTCAAATGTATATATGTTGTTGGAGTAGACGACATTGATCATAGAGCATAGTATAGCTATTCTTGTGATTAATTATGACAGTGCCTCTAGCTACAAGGGTTTGTATTGTAGCATATATGACCTCATTATTGGTCTAAATATAGCCCAACATCAATTCTTTCCCTTTCTTTTCACTTTTTTACCGCTTATAAATAATAAAGGATAGCTGGGAACATTGTTTTCTGTAAAAAAAATATATATCTGTTTTGATTAATGCTGTATCCTTAAAATATAGAGGAGAAAAAGAAAAATATAGCTGTATTTCCTCTTGTTCTTGTTATTGTTCTTCTCCTCTATCATTTCCAACATTGTTTGTTGTATTGCTGTAAAGTCACCACTGCCTAACCAACTTTGGTCATACATTTTCATGACATTTCATGACTTTATATTTATTTTTTAATTTATTTTATTTGTATGACATTCTCACCAATGTCACCATTGGAGATAGTCTAACAAGAAAGTGAGTTTTAATTCCTGTTAATACAGCACAGAAAATTAAATCTATCTATCTATATATATATGGAAATTAATGATGGTTAAGAATAAAAAGAAAAAAAAGAAAAGATTAATTAATTTGGACATTATAAATTAAGACAAATACCAATAGAAAATAGTACTGTTACAAAATTAATTTCTAGTGACATATATTTATATATATATATATACACATATATATTGCTTTAATAACCAATAGATTGTGCACATATTTATTGCAAAGAATTTTAATAACATGATATTGCTGTAAGAACAAGTCATGACTGGATATTAAGATTAATCATCAGCGAGTAGAAAAAAAAGCAAGAAAAAAAACTAGTCAAAATTTTATAATAATCATAAATCCATATGATTTTCAATTTTATATATTTATAATTATTGTAAATGGTCGTTTTACTATACATAAAGTTAAAGCTAACTGATTAATTTATTTGGCTATATCTGTGTTCATTATGGTTTAGATCTGTATGAACATGATGGAAGCATGAACTTGAGAGTATTTATACATTGATTAATAATTAGTGATGTGTTTGGTCGGAATTTTTTTATACTATGAATTAAGATTTGCAGTATAAATATTATGATGTAAATTTGCATTCCAACACCATGGCAAGCATGCAATATTTAAGGTAAAACATATACTCCCTCTCTCCTCATAAAAGTGGATTGTTTTTCTTTTTGGATTGTCGCATTAATATTCGCTTGTTTCTTAAATTGACAAAAAGTTATTCTTTAAAATGTATGACATCATCACCTTTTCAACTTTTACACTATTCTTTATTTTACGTGCTAAAAAAAAACAAGACGCTAATAACGGTACGGATGAAGTATTTATGATTCGATGTATCCATGTTTGAAGAACCAAATTAGACATAGAAAGTATTTTGTTAGAGTTTGAACTCAAAAATATTAGTTTTAACTCCTGGACGAGCCATCCTTATTTTGTTCTTAAATTGTAAATTTTCTTTTTATTTTTGTAATGTTCTGTATCTCTGATACCTCAGTATTTTTTATCCTTTGATCATTCTTTAATAAAAAATTCATTGATAAAAAAAGATTACTATGTTGTTTTTTGAGTTTATTTGTATTTCAAGTATCTATGCAACTACATCCCTTTGATAAGCGAAATATATCATAAATATGTGTTTAATTTTCATAATCGTGGCTATAAACATAGTTGTTTTATTTTATTGAATTGCTTATTTTCTTCAACGAGTTATTGATGCAATCATAAGTATCAAAATTAGACTTATACGTTAATTAACCTTACAAGTTAAGTTGGGCTAGCAAGAAAAAAGGGGCTTCTGAAGTTGGGTTTATTTTGGGCTAACGCTATGAATTAGCACCCAATTTTAAATTAATAATCCAAAATGGAGGAAATAAATTGGGCCAATGGAATAAGAAACTAAATTACAATTAATTCCAGTTTTGAGCATAATTATGTGTAGATTGAGATATGTTTTATAAATATGACAAAGAAATTATGTGTTTTTCTAAAAAAAAAAATTGCACAAAACAATCATATTATAATAAGCATCTGATATGTTAATTGATTTTCATGCATAAATTTTATGTTGATAGGGTAAAGTTAAACTATCTATTTCAAACTTAAAATTCAAATTTTATTATCTTAAAATAACTCAAATACAACCTTTTTTATGAATATGGAAACCATACCCATTCAGTAAATTTTGTTTCTTGTTCTTCATTTTCAAAGCATGAGATTCTTAAAAAATCTTGTTAATTTGTATTTGAAATTATCTCAATTGTTAGAAGACCAAAAAAAAAAACATCATTCTTATGAATATCACATGAAAATTTGAAGAAATATGTATTAAAATATCTAAAAAAATTTATTTTTAATTTATATTTTTATCCACAAATATTATATTTTATAAGCTATTTTATGCTTGATTTTATCGTATTTATTTGATTCTTATATGTTCTTCATGTTTTTAATGAGTTATTTGATATTTGATAGTAATTAATCGATAAAATTAATTTAAAAATCAGATGAGAATTTTGTGTTCTATAATATAAGAGTAATTCAAGTCTTATAATGATTGTAATCTTATATTAGTAAACACTGGAAGACTACTTTTTTAATTACAAGATTATTATTACAAGAGTGATTAATATTTATTCTTATAATTGTGTAATTGCGTATTGAAATAAAAAGTACTATTTCAATATACAATTACTAAACAACGAATAAAAGAATACTGGTCTTGTTTGATAGACAAGATATGATAGGATTAGATTAAATTATTTTACCTAATCATGTGTTTGGTAGCAAATGTAATTAATATGTCGGCCCGCTATTAAAGGCCAGACCCGTGCCAAAATTAATATTTTCCCCTATATTTTAATCATAAGGAAGGAGTAAGATTAAAATAATCTTTATACACCATACAAATTTAATCTTATCATGCTATATCATATCATGGCTACCAAACATGCCCTTATTATACAGTAATACTATTTCATTCTTGTAATCGAGTATAGGATTATTGATATATGTAAACATACATATTTAACTCACTTTTTTGTTCTAACATGAATTTCCAACCATAAAAGGTGAGAGTTAATTATTGTAATAAATCAAAATTGAGTACGAGTTTGAGTTTGAATTCAACTCTTTTATTTTTTTGATTTAATTGTGAATTCAAATTTTGGACATAAATTCAGTTTGAGTTTATTAAATATTTGAGTTCGGGCTCGTTAAAAATTCATTTATTAAATTATTTGAGTTAATGTATATTTATATATTAATTTAACATAAGTTCGGCAATTATTTGAAGTTCGACTTGTTTTTAAGGTTTGTGAACAAACTCGTTAACAAAGTTTGTGAACTATTTGAAACCCTACAAGTTAATATTATATTCGAACAGAATACCATCAGGTTCGAGTTCGGCTCAAACAATAATTCGAACCCAGTTCGAGACTTGAGTTCGATTCGTTTAGTGAACAAATGAATTTTAAATAAACTTTTATCAAATCAAACTGTAAATAATTCACGAATGATTTGATTCACTTATCCCTTACATTATTATCTAAGTAATATCATCAACTAGGCTTGCCAGCGTCTAGTGTACGAGATTCTTGATTTATCTAATTAAGACCTTATTTGGTATCTAAGTCATGATATATCCTCTTATGCTAATTACTCAATAATTATGATAATTATTAAGTTAGATACAGGCACTTATTAATATATTGTTTAGCTATGTTTTTATTTATTAGGTTATTGGTCTCGAAACGAGTATATTGAGTGTATGGGGGGGGGGGAGGGAAATACACCAGTTTTGAATTTTACAAGTTAAAACTTTGAGTGAGCTCCTGTCTACACTGAGTGTTTGACTGATGGACTAATATCTTAAGTGTTGTGCGGAATGTGGTGGTTTTAAATTTTACTCGTTTGTTCAGAAAACTTAATGCAATGTTTCTCTTTTCAATTAATCAGTATTCAAAGTATGATAAACTAGGAATGATAAATACTGAAAGTAAATGATAGAGACAGGATCTGGTTTGCATGGTTGGGAGATAAAAACTCATACGTCCACGAGTACTCGATGTTAGTCGAGGGTTTCCAAGTTAATGGAGATGATCTTACAGTGATCTTTCAAAGACAAAATAAGTCTGATCACTCTTCGGTTACAAAATGAAATCGCTACTAAGAACACTAAAGGATATAATTTGAGGAATTGAGTGTTCTAAAGACTTGAGAGCTTTAGAGCTGTGAGAGTTGATAGCAAGATAGCGATTGTGCGTTTGGAAGCAGAGTAACCGGTGTTTGAAGCGTTTGAAGCAGCAGGGTATTTATATGTCTCTCATAGAATGTATCCGTTGTGAGATAGACCATCATTTGAATTCTTCCCGTTGGAGTTTTCGTCCTTTTTGCCATTTTTTGTGTCTGCAACAAGATTGTGTTTCACCTACTGAGATTTTTGGCATAAGTGGAAACTTCAGAATAGACCATCATTAATGTATATCATGACTTGGTGAATTACTATTATTATATTATTCCATATAAGACTATTGGTAGTCAAATTAATTACTACTTATATCCCACTAATCTTCGCCCCTTTTATTAAAATAATATATCCATTTAAATAAAGAAGGGCCAAGCCTGTGGGAGGGAGTATATATTATTAGACGGCTATACATAAAATAGACCCACGACATTATAATATTCTAATCTTGAAAGCCAATTAAAGTGTTTAGTTGGTGGATTAAATAATTTAATAGGAGAGTGGGTTAGCATCAAATCCAATTAACATAGTGACAAAGAGTTCGTCCTACCAAATACTTAATTAATTGCATTTATTCATTTATTTAGAATGGAATCAAAATCATATATTTTATTTTTTAAAGGCAGCAACTTTTTTTAGGCTAAAAAACGTTAAAACATCTTTATTTTCAATGCCACAATGTTCAGACTTTCCACGTATAAGCAAAACAAATTATGTAAAACTAGGATCAATTATACAAGTATATACGAATAATACGTTTCTCCTTTATACGAATAAAGGTGTTATTAAATGTGAAATTAAATGCAATAATAGAAAGCAACCTACCAAAATGAAATGGAGATTATTAGTAAAAAGAAAAAATTGAGATGTAGGAAGACTGTATAGCGTCAGATTCAGACCACCCATCCATTATCTTTCATCTTGAACTACTGAAATCAGAAACTTTGGTTGGTTGTTCCGACATGGCTGAAGCATTTCTCCAAGTGGTTCTTGATAATCTGAGCTCGTTGATTAAGGAGGAGATCGGTTTGATTCTGGGAGTTGATGAGGAGTTGAAGAAGCTTTGCAGCACCCTCACCACTATCCAAGCTGTATTAGAGGATGCTGAACTTAATCAAACAGAGAGCCGCCATATCCGAGATTGGCTGTGCAAGCTCAACCTCCTTGTTTATGAGATCGACGACATCTTGGATGAGTGCAACACTCACGTCTCCAAACTCAAACAAGTTGGTGGTAAATTTAGTCGCTATACCCTCAATCACTTTCTGCATAAATACCAGATCGGAAAGAAGATAAAGAAAGTTACCCAGAATCTCGACAGTGTTGCTGCGGAACGCGCTAAGTTTCATCTGCGCGAGATGCCTCTTGATAGGCCCAGAGAAGTTGCTATCTCACGTGAGACCGGTTCCTTGCTGAACGAGCCTGATCAAATTTGTGGTCGAGAAGAAGATCGAGACAAGATTGTGAAGATGTTGGTTGAAGATGCGAGGGAGAAAAAGGAGCTGTCGGTTCTTCCGATTATTGGCGTCGGAGGCCTCGGGAAGACCACTCTTGCTCAACTAGTCTTCAACGATCCGCGAGTGAAGGAGCATTTTAAGGAAAGAATTTGGGTTTGTGTTTCAGACAATTTCGAAGTAAAGACATTGGTGAAGGCCATCATTGAATCTGTGAATAGGAGCACAAAGGATGCGGAGCTGCAGCAGTTGGATAGTCTGCAACGATGCCTCTTTGAGTTATTGAGCCAAAAGAGATATTTGATTGTGTTGGATGATGTTTGGAATGATGTGCAAGAGAAATGGTATGAGTTGAAACACATTCTCTCATGTGGATCAACCGGAGCCTCCATCATCGTCACCACTCGCCTAAACAAGGTTGTGAATATCATGGGAACACTTCCACCTCATTTCCTGATGGGGTTGTCGGATGACCATTGCTGGATGCTACTCAAGAAACGTGCTTTCCGACTGGAAGAGGAAGAGAAATATCCACATTTGGAAGTAATTGGGAGAGAGATAGTGAGAAAGTGCGGTGGGGTGCCGCTTGCTGCCCAGGCGCTTGGAGGAGTTCTACGCTTTCAAAGAAGAGAAGAGGAATGGAACAATGTGAAAGAAAGTGAAATATGGAAGCTGTCACCTGCAGACACCTTGATAATGCCAACTTTGAGATTGAGTTATCATCATCTTCCCTTGGAGCTCAGGCAATGCTTTGCCTATTTTGCAGCCTTTCCTAAAGATTATGATGTTGACAGAGAAAGATTGATCCTTCTTTGGATGGCTCATGGGTTTATTTCATCAAAGGGAAAATTACAAGCGGAAGAAGTTGGAAATGAAATATGTAATGAGCTAATACTCCGATCTCTTTTCCAATCAACTTCTGGTGACAGGATTGGTATGCATGATCTTGTTCATGATCTGGCACAATCGGTGATGGAGAGCAAAGTTCCTGGAATACAGATCGAAAGGAATATCGCGAGTGCATCTACTATCCGCCAGTTAAATTTGAGAGACAAGTGTCTCTTGTTTCCTAAAACATTTCAGCAAGATTTTGATATTTCATCCATCTCGGACCTCACAAGTTTAAGAGTATTAGACGCAAGTTACTCATTGATAAAAGAATTGCCACCTTCAATCGGCAATCTCATACATTTGAGGCAGTTGAATTTCTCTTGGACTCCAATTCGCACTCTTCCCAACTCAGTATGTACTCTTTGGAATTTGCAGCTCCTCAACTTGAATGGCTGCTCTGATCTAGTGGCTTTACCTAGTAACTTGAGATACTTGCGTAATCTCCAACATCTACGGTTGCGTTATAGCATATTGTCTGAGATGCCCTCTAAGATTAGAGAGCTAACTCTCCTCAAAACTTTGAGTAAATTTATAGTGGGTCTCAGCAGAGGTAACCGACTTGAAGAACTGCAATGCTTAAACCTCGGCGGGAGCCTCGAGATTCGGCATTTGGAGAGAGTAAAAGGCTATATGGATGCTAAGAAAGCAAATATCGATGAGAAAAAGAATCTTGAGAAGTTGAGATTGTTTTGGGAAAGAAACAGTTTGTCCAAGTTAGGTGAAGATGTTGATGCAAAGGTGTTGGAAGCACTTGAACCTCACTCCAATCTTAAGTTTCTTCTGATAAACGGCTTCAGCGGTAGACGTTTTCCACTTTGGATGTCGAATTCAACTCTCGGGAAATTAGTTGATATTGTTATGGTGGATTGCAATAATGTTAGGTGTCTTCCAAAACTGGGAGAGCTGCCTAATCTTAAGACGTTGGAGTTAAAGAATGTGGGGATTGAGTATATCATTGAAGATGAAGAAGTTAGAAGTGGAAACCAAGTTATGGTATATTTTCCAAATTTGGAAGAGCTTTCTTTATGTGGTCTACCAAATCTGATGGCGCTAGACAAGAAGCAAGAGAGGAAAGAATCAGCATTCCCAAATATGAAAAAACTAGTGATAGAGGGTTGCTCTTCACTAGGAATGGTGCCACCACTTTCATACTTTAAAAGGTTGGAGAATGTAGAATGCAGTAGCGCAACTCTGCCTTTATTCTCTGCTGTGGATATTCTTCAACTTGTCGTGAATATTGAGGAGGAGACGACTTGTTTTCCAATTGAAACGCTGGCAAAGTTCACTAACCTCCGTTGGTTGAGGATTGTTGGTGCAAAAGAGATGTCAGTGCCAGGAGAAGGTCTTGATGCTTTCAAAAAGCTTCAAAGTTTAATGATAGTAAATTGCAAGTCAATGACAAGTTTTCCAAAAGGATTACTAAGCAACCTTGCTTCACTGAAGAGGCTCTATATAAAGTCATGCGATGAATTAGTAGAGGTGCCAGATGATGAGATTAAACGTCTCTGCAATCTTGAAGAGATCTGGTTTAGTGATCTTCGGAAGTTGGCGTGCTTACCTCATCAAGCGTTACAGGACATCGCCTCACTGAGAGGTCTACAGCTACAAAGTCTTCCGGAGCTGCAATATCTCCCGGACGGCTTACACCACCTTACATTTCTTTATGTTGAAAATTGCCCAAAGGTTGCATCAATTCCAGCTGCTTTTTCAAATCTCATAGAGCTAGTTGTCGGCGGATGCCCACAATTGCAAAGACGATGCCTCAAAGGAACGGGAGAGGATTGGCACAAGATTTCCCACATTCCCCACCTCCTTATTGCCAAAGAATAACCTCACAGGTCTTGATTTCACAACTAAAATGATCATCTTCACTATGATTTTAGTATTTTATTTTTCACATAATCATTGCTCTGCGAACGCAGCAAAATAATTGAATAACATTTGCTGTTGTTCAATCATTATACATATGTGTTTTTGTGCTATAAACGTTTATGATCATATGATTGTAATGTCATAATTATTTCCAAATATTAAGTTGTTGAGTAACGGCAGCAATACTTTCATCTCATTACATCGATATCTATATATATATATAAAAGAGGAAGCATCTAATTTAAAATCAATTTGAATGGCGATTTTGTAATTAAATCCAATTTTAATGGCAAATATAATACTATAGCTATTAGATTAAAAAATTAATATTATTAAGATTCGAACTCAATACCTTTTGTATCATAGCCTATACAACGAACTATTAGAGCAGCAAGATAAGTTGTACATTAAACAATTCATAATATATATATACAAACGGAATCTATTTAGTACTAAAAACTTATCTTATTTGAACATAATATATAATTGTTTTTAATATTTAATACTAATAATTATATATAATCAATTTGTATAATTGATGAATTCAAAACTAACATATATTGACTTTGTCACACTTATTTAGACACATTTTTCTTTTTGAATTGTCGCACTTATTTAGACACATTTCTTTATTTAGCAAATTTTAAAGCACAAATCATGTTCTTAAAAACTATTACAGCTAAATATTGTTATCAGTGTCAAAAGTAAATGAATTTAAATAAGTGAGACGGAAGGAGTATAGTTATTCAAAAGATATTAATTTTAATATATTATTATAAATATTAATTAAATGCTAAATTTAATGGTGATATGTAGAGTGAAATACAAATAGTCATTCCATTTAGGAGCTCTATTAATTTATAAGATACAAGTTATATATAAAATATTAAATATATTTAATTGAATAATTTCAAATTTATTAATTTATTAACTTTATTTGTAGATAATTTTAACGTTATTAGTAAAAATTATATAAAGAGTAAATATATTAAATTATATAATTTTTAAAATTCAAATAAATAATTACTTTTATTTTCTCTCTCCTCTAACCTTTGCTTCCTAAAATTATATTATTCAGCTCGCAAAAATATTTATAATATACATCTAATTTTAAATATCTTGAAAAGAGAATTAATTTGATATAACATTAAATAAATTTAATATATAAAAGTTATAGTAAGTTAATAAATTGAAAATAATTGTATATATATATATACATATTTTCATACATATATATTATAAAAAAATTAAATTATTTTACTAATTTATATATCCTATAAAATTAAAATACATATATTATTAAAATTAATTAGTATATAATTATTAATATAGTTTTGATATATGAAAAATGTATAACACTGTTATATATATTGTGATAACTAATTTGATCAAAAATATATTTAAGATTAATATAATTTAATATATTAAAATACATTTTTAAACAATAACTATTACACAAATTTGTAATAAAATTGAAAATTAATTTTGAATGATAACTTCGTAGTTGACTTCAAAATATTAATTCGTTGTTGCATAAAATTATGTCAAATATTTATTATTACATAACAAAATTAGAATTTCACAACAAAATCTAACTACAAATAATAATGACTTCAAATATATGTATTATAATTTTTTATCAATATACACATATGTTTAAATAGTTATGTAATATTATCTTATTTGTTAATTTTAATGTGTTCTCATAAATTAACAAAAAATGACCATTTACTATAAATTAAGAAATAATTTGAAATTAATAGTTATTATTTCAAATCTTTGATCACGGTTTTCAAATTTTGAAACTGTAATCAAATTGTCCTCAACATAGTCACAAATGAGAATAAAATTAAATTACAATATTTTTATTTCTTTAAATATCTTTATACATAAATTATTTATAAATAAATAATTTCATGCATAGCACAGGTACAATACCTAGGATCCAACAATGGCATAGTTCCTAATCCCAACTTAACTAGGATCCAATTAACCATTCATTTGGTAATAGAATCTGACATAAGTAAAAATAGACAGTTCATTTGTTCATCAATAGAGTATTGTATAAGAACCAAAAACTTTAATACTTCTCATTTGTGGAGGCATATGTTAAAAAATAAGATATTAGCAATGAAAGTCAAGCTGATTCCTACACAAAATGCAGACATCAAGCTGGCTTTTCCTTCTACTGAGGATCATATGATTCAGAAAGGAACACAATTTCTATTAATCCAATTTAAATCATTAATTCAGATCCACACAATTATCCCTTCATTTCTCAAGACAGACAAAATTCACATCCAATTTTTATTCTGAAAGAGAGGCCAAAGTGTCGAATCAAATCAATATAATTAACTTAATCTTCAAATTTCATTCTAAATCATGCTATTAGGACTAGCACTTTATTCCATCAAAAACTTCCATGAACAAGGTGGTATGATTAGTTCGTTAAATTTCAAGTTCCAACCCGTTAGAAAATTCATTTATTAAATTACTTAAGTTTATATATATATATATAGGGAGTGATTCTAATAAAAAGGGACATTAAAGTATAAAATAGGAAATGATCTGGGCCATTAGATCAACACCATCCGACGGCCATGATTAAAACAAAAATCGCGCCATTATATATACATAAGGTTATTTTCGTAAAATTTGAAGTGGACGGTTATGCGTTCAAAAAACAATGCATTTCATAGTTAAATACAATGCATTTCATAGTTAAATGCAATGCATAACTCAAATTACATTTTCACAATGCATTTCATAGTTAAAAGCAATGCATTTTTCGGTCAAGATCTCAACCGTCCGATCATGAAAATCTAAGGCCCAGATAATTTCCTATTTTATACCTTAATGTTCCTTTTTATTTGAACTCCATCCTATATATATATATATATATAGGGAGTGGTTCTAATAAAAAGAGACATTAAAGTATAAAATAGGAAATAATCCCATCCATTGATTTTCATGATCGGACGGATGGGATTGCATATGATTTTGTTTTAAAATCAGGAAAAGACGGTGCATTGTGTCGAATAAAACGATGCACGAGGGCTACTTTAGTAATTTATTAAATGGCGGTTTCTACATTTAAATCAGAACGCAATCATTCTAAACATTAATTACGGGATTATAGAAAGGAAGTTACCATCTCCCATGCATAACCACCAAATCTCCAAAACTCTGCAACAAAATCACACTACACGTCTCCCAACGATGCATCTCAATGTAGAAGAAGTGATGTTGGTTTTAATTTTTCTCACGATCTACGGCCGTTCGTTTGCGATTCTGTGCACGTCGATCTGGTGGTACTTCGCTCCGACGATATCCGGATGTAGCACGGCGGCGGCTGGTGGTGGTGGTGAGAGGAAGTAATTATCAATGCAACAATTTAACTGTAACTGAAGTAATGCAAAATCGTAGCCTGGTCCAATGCAAATTGTTCAATTCCGTAATGCAACAATGATAATATACCAACAATGAAACAAAGTAATTATCAATGCAGCAATGTAACCGAATTAATGCAAAACTATATACTGGTTCAATGCAAATTGTTCATTTCCGTAATGCAACAATGATATTTGACAATTCAATTATACAAACATGTATACTGATCTTCCACCAAACCACAATCAGACTGCATTTCACTACTCTCAATCATCGGTTTGATTTTTATTCACGTTCAATCGCTGCTAATATTATGTGTTAATTTGGTATTAAATTCACAAATCTCCACTTTCCCTCACTCTCCCACGCAAGTACTCAACCTCCACTTTCTCTCTCTCTGCACGATCAACCAGTGCGCAATCAACACGCGTAGAAGACGACAATGGCAACGATGAGGTCGGAAATGGCGGTTCTCTGCACGCTGTGCGCCATCCTAGTGGCGGTGTGCGCGGCGGCGCGTTCGGCCTCAGCGCCGGCGGTGGACTGCTCGAGCCTGGTGCTAGATATGGCGGACTGCCTGACATTCGTGACGGCTGGGAGCACGGCGAAGAAGCCGGAAGGTACGTGCTGCTCCGGCCTCAAAAAGGTGCTCAAAACTAACGCCGAATGCCTCTGCGAGGCCTTCAGAAACACTTTTTACTAATATACCCTTACGCCAATTTTTTTAATTATTTTAAAACATTAATTCACAACCGTTAGATCATGAAAATCTAAGGCTGAGATGATTTCCTATTTTATACCTTAATGTTCCTTTTTATTTGAACTCCCACCTATATATATATATATATATATATATAGATTAACTTAACAAATTCGTATATAAAGTTCGAGAACTATTTGAAGTTCGATTTCTTGTTAAGGTTTGTGAACAAACTCGTTAATAAAGTTTGTGAACTATTTGAAGTCCAACTTGAATATTATGTTTGAATATGTTCGTGATTTTTTCGAACTGAATACCATTAAGTTCGAGTTCGACTCAAAAAATAATTCGAACTCAGTTAAAAGCTTGTGTTCGATTCGTTTAGTTAACAAACAAATTTTAAACAAACTTTTATAGAACCAAACTTTGAATAATTTAGAAATGATTTGATTCTCTTACCCCCTTACTTCCCTGCTTGAGTAAGAGCACCCGCAGTGGCGGGCAGTTTGGGGTTGGCAAAAATGGGGTTGGGTGGCATTTTTGTAATTAAATGAAACTTTTGAAGGGTGGGATTTGGGAGATTGTTGGTATGTTGCAGTGGGGGCTTCACACTTTGGGTTTGAGAAACTCTACTAATCATTATAGAATGATTGAATTTGTATTAATTTAATTTGTTAATTTATAATTACAAATTTAAATGAATAAATATGTATTTAAATTTTAATATGTTTTATTTTATTTAATTATAAATTTCATAAAACAAAAAAAAACTAAAAAAACGAAAAATAAAATAATTTAAATTACAATACTTAATAATTAAAATCCTCATTTAGAAATTGAAAATTACAATGCTTAATAATTAAAACCCTAATTTAGAAATTGAAAATTACAATGCTTAATAATTAAAACCCTAATTTAGAAATTGAAAATTACAATACTTAATAATTCAAACCCTAATCTAGAAATTGAAAATTACAATACTTCATAATTAAAACACTAATCTAGACCGAAATCAAACCTATTCTTAATTTGTGCACACATCTTGTGGTGCATCTCGAGTTGCTCGAGAGTCATCCTCGACGTATCCTTCATCAAGATCTTCCAATAAGCAAGTTTTGTTGTTTCGTACGTGAAGGTTGATATTGCGTTGGAGCTTAATTTCAAAGCATCCAACGCTTCGGTCGTTTGTTCGGGGGCGGGGGCGGAGTCGGAGACGGAGGCTTTACCTTTGGCTTTTCTCTTCGCCGCCTTAATCCCCATCGGACGTTCCTCGGGTTCGGTTTGGGCTTCACCACCTTGGGTGGAGTCGCTCGTGAAGCCTTCTCCCATATTGTTTTTCCCCCGTTTGTTGGAGGAGGTGTCCGGAACAACGCGTTGGAACTTTTGCGTGTTCCGCAAAATCTCCCAACAATGCCGATATTTGAAGTCGGCGTTCTTCATTTGTTTGTACTCCGCCAACGCCTTTTTTGATAGACGTCGTAGTCGGAGTTGCCGCTTGCCCATCGATCCGAGCACCGGTTGTAAATCGCACAAATCTCCCATGTCAAATTTTGGATACGTTGCCAATGACACTTCAATTGTCGAAGTTGGCGAGGCCTCGATGAGTTTTGGCGGTTGAAGGAGTCGGTGATGCGCTTCCAATAGGCCTCGGCCTTTTGGTTGTTGCCGACGATAGGGTCTTGGCTTGTGTCGAGCCAAGTGCAACAAAGTATGATGTCGTCGGCCTCGGTGTAGGATTGATCACCTTTGGGACGACCCGAACTCTTGCTTTGGGAGTGAGCAAGAGGTTCGTCCGTACCCTCCTCTAAAGAATCATTCAAGTTGATTTCTCCGGCTTCATCGGATTGTTGTCGGCCGGTTGAGGAGGTTGAGAATGTAGGAGACGGTTGTGAACCGAATTGGGGTGCGTATGGAGGAAGTTGAAACCCGGGATAAGTTTGCTCGGGATAAGTTTGGCCGGGGTAAGAAGGAGTAGAAAAAAGAAGAGGGTTGAATTGTGAAAGTGAGAAATTAATTTGAGATTGAGGGGAGTGAATATAGGGCGAGGGAATGTAGGGTGAATTTTGGCTTGAATAATTGCCGGACGAATTGTTGTCGGAGCTTTAGTTGTCGGAGCTTGCACCTTGGCTCCCACTTCGTAATAAGAACGGATTGAATTCGTCATCCATGATATTTTTTTGTGATTGTAAGAAATATTTAGTGAGTAGATATGTTTGAAAGATTGGAGGATAAATGAGATGTGTGAAAATGTGGGATTGAAATGTTGTATTTATAGATGAATTTATAAATTAAAAAATTAAAAAAAATTAAAAAAAAAATTAAAAAAAACGAAAATGTGGGATACCCGCAGCGGTGAACCCGCGCGGGGCGCGCGCCCCTGCGCCCGTCTCACAAATGGGATACCCGACGCGCGCCCGGGGCACCCGCAGCGCGGGTTTCACGCGCGGGCGAGAGCCTCTCGCGCTTTCCCACGCTGCCCGGGGCGCGCGCCTCATTACCGCTGCAGCTGCTCTAATATCCCCAACAGGGCTTCCTCGTGTCTAGTGTATAAGATTCTTGATTTATCTAATTAAGACCTTACTAGATATCTTAGTATATCATTTTATGCTAATTAAGCAATATTTATCATGCTAATTACTTAATAATTACCATAATTAACATATAACACTGTTACAAAATTTCTAGTGATGATACATAGATATTGCAAAGAAGTTTAGAAATATGATATTGTTGTAAGAACAAGTCATGGCTGGATATTAGGATTAATCATCCAGCAAATAAAAGAAAGAAAAAAAATAGTCAAAATTTTATACTAATAAACATAAATCCACATAATTTTTAATTTTATATATTTTTAAATATTGTGAATGGTCGTTTTACTATACACTAGTGTTTTACCCGTGCAGTTGCACGGGGAAATATTTTTGTATTGTTTATTATGTATATTAATTTTTATAATTTAAATGTAACTTTTTATTTTTTATAAATTTTGTAAAACTTCTTTATAAACT
The DNA here is from genome assembly GCA_026898415.1 of Leonotis leonurus. Lineage (NCBI taxonomy): Eukaryota > Viridiplantae > Streptophyta > Magnoliopsida > Lamiales > Lamiaceae > Leonotis > Leonotis leonurus. The sequence continues at coordinate 940,927 of JAPKLX010000027.1, forward strand.
ACATTTGTGGTACAAACTTTTTATTTTAATATACATAATACACAATCATTCACATTATCAATGGCCGTCACGTCTTCAAATTTTTTGAAATCGAATAGGTGGCTTGAGAAATTATTTTCATATAATCGTGTAATAATTGTATTAGTGATGATTTTGATGTAATACATGTTTGACACTGTATTGTACTTGTTGTTGGCCATCACCATAAAATTTTTAAATCCATAAACACAATCCTCCTTCAAAATATGCTTGAATTTTTGAATCAAACTTCGATGGATCGTTGCATGGATTCGATCACCCTTTTTAAACAAAATCAATTTAAATTAGTAATAATAGTAGTACATACTACATTGCTTCGAAAAAGAGTAAATGAAATAAAATAATGCACAATACACGTGAGCAAGTGATGTAGAATAGTATTAAAATTAAGAGGTATGACATAATTTAATAATATAGTAGATTACAAACATTTTACAATCTCATGCAACGAATATGACATTTCACGAATATGAATGAATAAATTCTATATTGATCGACAACTTGAAAATAATAAAGTGTACCTCACGATCATGTAATACACAATCGTAGCTTGAATTCCTTTTGTTATTGGATGTAGCATTGTAAAAACGCACTAGTCTAAACTTAATGGAAGAAGTGGCATTGTTAGGATTTAAATTTTTTATCATAGACCAAATAGGAGGCATGATAAAAGAAATGGAAGACAAAAATATGTAATGATGAAAGTATAATGTAGAGTAAAAATAGTTGGAAATGTGATTTGTCCAAAACTATGGATCCTTAAATAGTTGGGAATGTGACTATTCATTTTCAATATAATTTAAATAAACAATTGTTTATTAGTTTATGTTCGGTGGCATTTCCGTTTCTTTTGACGATACGTTTTGCTACTCCATTAAGAAATTTGAGCTCTTAGATTTCTGTTTTCTCAAATACTTAAATAGTATAAACAATTGTTTTCTGTTTTGTAATGATGAAAGTATAATGTGTTTTGCTACATGCAAAAAGGTTCGATCTTTTGGCCTTACTGTTAATTTATTTGGATTTATGCATGTGGGTTGGTGGGGATGAAAAAAGAATTAAAGAGGGTGCTTTGGTCAGTGGGAAAATAAGTAGTCACAAACTTATAAATTAATTAGTTAATTAAAGTAATAGTAAGTAGATGGTGGGATAGTAAAAAATAAATAGTGATAAATTGCATTGATATACTTTCAATATGAGGTTAAAATTTTCATTTTTGTAATATTTTCATTTAAATAT
>JAPKLX010000027.1:962204-972315 GCA_026898415.1 Leonotis leonurus
GACGAGGACGGACCTTCAGGTGCCGTGCCTTCAGGTCCTGCTGCTACTACTGAAGAGCCAGCCTCTGGTGCTGCTGCTGCTTCTGATCCAGCTCCCTCCAAATCCAAATCACCTCCTAAGTCTTCAGGTACAAAGGATGATGAAGTGAGTATACATCTCAATACCACAGAATCCTAATCTCTATCTCTTAACAAAACTCTTATCCCTACCTCTCTCTTTTAAAGAACATTCAGGCTGCTGAAGGCCCTAAAGGCACAGCTATGCCAAAAGGAAAGGATGCCAAACCCTCTCCCACTCATTCTGAAGTCAACGAAGAAGAAATTTACGAAGGAGAGATGAGCCCTGGCTCCGGAGAAGAAGAAGGAAATGTCCTGATCCATGTCACCCTCCCTCCAGAAGCCAGAGAAATGCTTCAAAAACTGAAAGACGAATTTGATGCTCGTCAGGCTAAACTGAGAGCCACTGACACTCAACTTGCATCAAGTCTTTATCAACTGAGGCTACAAGGAAAAGAGAAGAGAACCTCCCAGAATGATCCTCCCACGCGCGTTCATGCTGACACTTGGGTTAGACCAAATTTGAGTGATGAATGGGAAGATCTGAAGGATGACTTTGTGAAGATGCTCGATCACTGGATGATCTATGGCGTATGCGGAGAAACTGATCGAGACATCTTATTTCAGAATTTTATGGACGACTACCCAGATTCAGAGTTTGTAAAGATGATCAAAGAAGATGCTGCCAAGACTGGAATTACCATTTCTGCTCCTGACAGGAAACAATTTGATCGACCCAATCTGCCAGATAGCCATCGTATCGACAAGAAGCCTATTGAATCTGAAGCACTCGTTGCTGCTAAAGTGCTTGGCTGGCAGGACCTGAGTCTGAAGGGACCATTCAGAAAGCTAAGGGATGTCACCTACCTAATGTTTAATGCTGTATCTCCCGAAGCTCAGCTAGAAATGGTTCAGTTAGCAAGAGAAGAAAAGAAGAAAGCTGCTCCTTAATCTCTTTTATTTTTTTTCATTCTAGTCTGGAATATATCTGTACTGAAAATCATTTGAATGAATTACAATTTTCTGCCTCTCTTGATCTCAACCTGAAGACAACCATCTAGTTGTCCAGGCTCTGATTTTTTTTGGTTTGTTATTACCTATCTGATTTACTAACCCATCTTTTCTTATAGTTTAAGGGTTCTCCAGCTTAGGGGGAATTTCTTAACTTAGATAGATGTTTTCAGGTTAGGTATTGGCATCATCAAAAAGGGGGAAATTGTTGGGAAATATTCTAAGTGTTTTGATTCAGATTCCAATACCTCCCCTGAAAGATGTAGTAAGACCAATACTGAATCTTAGTGTTTACTGAACTCACTTGTTAGAGAGTTCTATCTTTCAGGTGCACTGAAGGGACCTACACTGAAGATTCAATGATCACCAAGACTGAAGGACCTCTCACTGAAGTCTCCACTGAAGCACTGAAGTTGAAGCTACAAGCCTGAAGCCCTCCTGACACTGAAGTACCAAGTTTAAGTTATCATCAAAGTCAAGATCCTGACATTCCCACTGAAGGACAGTCTACGACATAGGCTTTCTATTATTAGCAAAGATCTTAGTAGGTGAAACACAATCAACGTGTCAGACCCTAAAAGTCAACAAGGACAGGCTACTCCAACGGGAAGAAATTCAAATTAAAGCTTCTCTCTCAACGGTCATATCTTCGAGAGATAACTATAAATACCCCGATGCTTCAAACACTTCATCAACCGGTTACTCTGCCTATAAAATTCTCTATCGCTATTCTACTCTCTAAACATTCTGTAAAGAACACCTTGCTTTCAGTATCCATATTCTAGTGTTCTTAAGCGATATATTCTTGTAACCGAAGAGTGATTGGACTTTCATAAGTCATCTGTAAAATCACTGTAAGATCTTATCCATTAACTTGGAAACCCTCGATTAACCTCGAGAACACGTGGACGTAGGAGTTTTTATCTCCGAACCACGCAAACCAAATCTCTGTGTTTCTCTCTCTCTCTTACTTCCAGTATCTTCTCTTCATTGTATATCATAATTTGAATACTGACTAAGTGCAAAGAGAAACCCTGCATTAAAGTTTTCTGAAGCAAACGAGTAAAGATTTAAAGCCACCACATTCCGCACACTTAAGTTATTAGTCCATCAGTCAAACACTAAGTGTAGACTGAAGGATTGCTAACTGAAAGTCATCACTCTAACTGAAACACCTCCCTTCAGTTCAGGAGACACAAAGTTTTAATTGAAAAGAAATAGACTGGTGTATCCCCCCCCATACACTCAGTCTAACTCGTTTCGGGACCAACACTTGCACAAAACAATCATATTATAATGAGAATATGATATGTTAATTGATTTTCATGCATAAATTTTTGTGTTGATAGGGTAAACTATCTATTTTCAAACTTAAAATTCAAATTTTGATTATTATCTTAAAATAACTCAAACATAACCTTTTTTATGAATGTGGAAACCATACCCATTCAGTAAATTTTGTTTCTTGTTCTTGTTCAAAGCATGAGATTCTTAAAGAATCTTGTTACTTTGTATTTGAATTCATCTCAATTGTTAGAAGACCAACAAAAAACATCATTCTTATGAATATCACATGAAAATTTGAAGAAATATGTATTAAAATATCTATAAAAAAAATTAATTTATATTTTTATCCACAAATATTATATTTTATGAGTTATTTGATGCTTGATTTTATCGTATTTATTTGATTCTTATATGTACTTCATGTTTTAATGAGTTATTTGATATTTGATAGTAATTAATCGATAAAATTAATTTAAAAATCACATGAAAATTTTGTGTTCTATAATATAAGAGTAATTCAAGTCTTATAATGATTGTAGTCTTATATTAGTAAACAATGGAACACTACTTTTTTAATTACAAGAATGATTAATATTTATTCTTATAATTGTGTAATTGCGTACGTATTGAAAAAAAAAGTATTATTTCAATATACAATTACAAAACAACGAATAAAAGAATACTATTATTATACAGGAATACTATTTCATTCTTGTAATCGAGTATAGGATTATTGATATATGTAAACATACACATTTAACTCACTTTTTTTGTTCTAACATGAATTTCCAACCATATAAGGTCAGAGTTAATTATTGTAATAAATCAAAATTGAGTACCATCGAGTTGAGTTTGAATTCAACTCGTTTATTTTTTTGATTTAATTGTGAATTTGAATTTTTGAACACAAACTCAATTTGAGTTCATTAAATATTTGAGTTCGGATTCGTTAAAAAATTCATTTATTATATTATTTGAGTTAATATATATTTATATATTAATTTAACATAAGTTCGGCAATTATTTGAACTTCAACTTGTTTCTAAGGTTTGTGAACAAACTCGTTAACAAAGTTTGTGAACTATTTGAAGCCCTGCACGTTAATATTATATTCGAATATATTCGTGAACTTTTTGAACCGAATACCATTAGGTTCGAGTTCGGCTCAAAAAATAATTTGAACTCAGTTCGAGGCTTGAGTTCGATTCATTTAGTGAACAAACAAATTTTAAATAAGCTTTTATCAAATAAAACTCTAAATAATTCACGAATGATTTGATTCACTTATCCCTTACGTCTTTATTTGAGTAATATCCTCAACAAGGTTTGCCAACGTCTAGTGTACGAGATTCTTGATTTATCTAATTAAGACCTTATTTGGTATTTAAGTTATGATATATCATCTTATGCTAATTACTCAATAATTATGATAATTTTAAGTAATTAATAAGATATGAGATATGATAAGTTAGATAGAAAAGAAAGGTGGAGTTAAGTTTGAGAAGGCAATTATTAATATATTGTTTAGCTATGCTTTTATTTATTAGGTTATGAAACTTCTGCCTTGTATGGTTTATTCCATTATGAGATTTGTGGATGGGAGTATTTAATTTTCATCATTCAAACTAATTTTAATTATAAAAAGGTGGAAGATAAATAATACCGCGTAACGCGTAGGATGAATGATAATCATGACTTCATTCCTAGTTGATTACTATTATATTATTATATTATTCCATATAATACTGTTGGTAGTCAAATTAATTATATATTATTAAACGGCTATACATAAAAAGACTACAACATATTATAATATTATAATCTTGAAAGCCAATTAAAGTGTTTAACCGGTGGATTAAATATTTTTTTATAATTTCTTTTTTTTTAAAAACATTTTTAATTTTATTTATTTTGAAACTCATGCTTACTTTCTCATCACACATTTTTTATAAATAGAAAGAGTGTATATCATCCAACAACCTCTTATTTAATTTCACACCGTACCTATTTTGAAAATATAATTTATTTTAATTATATTATATATTAAATAAAGTTTGAATCTGACTTGATTTATTATATTTAATTGAATTATATATATAAAATTAAACAATATACAAATTAAAAATGAAAAATCAATTAGATAACAAATTAATGAATACATAATTAGTATGGAAATGTATAAAAGAATGATTCTTTATCAAAATTTGAAAATTTAAAAAGCAGTGGTGAAATTACGTATGAACAACTACACAATCAACGACAAAAAAATCATAGTAAGAAAATAAATAAAGTTGCTATGAGTTTTCAACAGTTCCTGCGCACTATACAAACTATTCAACCAAAGATTTGCTTTTATCGAAGACTTGATTGATAGCAACCAGATTCAGACCACCCATCCATTATCTTTCATCTTGAACTACTGAAATCAGAAACTTTGGTTGGTTGTTCCGACATGGCTGAAGCATTTCTCCAAGTGGTTCTTGATAGTCTGAGCTCGTTGATTAAGGAGGAGATCGGTTCGATTTTGGGAGTTGACGAGGAGTTGAAGAAGCTTTGCAGCACCCTCACCACTATCCAAGCTGTATTAGAGGATGCTGAACTTAATCAAACCGAGAACCGTCATATCCGAGATTGGCTGTGCAAGCTCAACCGCCTTGTTTACGAGATCGACGACATCTTGGATGAGTGCAACACTCATGTCTCCAAACTCAAACACTTTGGTGGTAAATTTAGTCGCTATACCCTCAATCACTTTCTGCATAAATACCAGATCGGAAAGAAGATAAAGAAAGTTACCCAGGATCTCGACAGTGTTGCTGCGGAACGCGCTAAGTTTCATCTGCGCGAGATGCCTCTTGATAGGTCCAGAGAAGTTGCTATCTCACGTGAGACCGGTTCCTTGTTGAACGAGCCTGATCAAATTTGTGGTCGAGAAGAGGATCGAGAAAAGATTATGAAGATGTTGGTTGAAGATGCGAGGGAGAAAAAGGAGCTGTCGGTTCTTCCGATTATTGGCGTCGGAGGCCTCGGGAAGACCACTCTTGCTCAACTAGTCTTCAACGATCCGCGAGTGAAGGAGCACTTTGAGGAAAGAATTTGGGTTTGTGTTTCAGACAATTTCGAAGTAAAGACATTGGTGAAGGCCATCATTGAATCTGTGAATAGGAGCACAAAGGATGCGGAGCTGCAGCAGTTGGATAGTCTGCAACGATGCCTCTTTGAGTTATTGAGCCAAAAGAGATATTTGATTGTGTTGGATGATGTTTGGAATGATGAGCAAGAGAAATGGTATGAGTTGAAACACATTCTCTCATGTGGATCAACCGGAGCCTCCATCATCGTCACCACTCGCCTAAACAAGGTTGTGAATATCATGGGAACACTTCCACCTCATTGCCTGATGGGGTTGTCGGATGAGCATTGCTGGATGCTACTCAAGAAACGTGCTTTCCGACTGGAAGAGGAAGAGAAATATCCACATTTGGAAGTAATTGGGAGAGAGATAGTGAGAAAGTGTGGTGGGGTGCCGCTTGCTGCCAAGGCGCTTGGAGGAATTCTACGCTTTCAAAGAAGAGAGGAGGAGTGGAACAATGTGAAAGAAAGTGAAATATGGAAGCTGTCACCTGCAGACACCTTGATAATGCCAACTTTGAGATTGAGTTATCATCATCTTCCCTTGGAGCTCAGGCAATGCTTTGCCTATTTTGCAGCCTTTCCTAAAGATTATGATGTTGACAGAGAAAGATTGATCCTTCTTTGGATGGCTCATGGGTTTATTTCATCAAAGGGAAAATTACAAGCGGAAGAAGTTGGAAATGAAATATGTAATGAGCTAATACTCCGATCTCTTTTCCAATCAACTTCTGGTGACAGGATTGGTATGCATGATCTTGTTCATGATCTGGCACAATCGGTGATGGAGAGCAAAGTTCCTGGAATACAGATCGAAAGGAATATCGCGAGTGCATCTACTATCCGCCAGTTAAATTTGAGAGACAAGTGTCTCTTGTTTCCTAAAACATTTCAGCAAGATTTTGATATTTCATCCATCTCGGACCTCACAAGTTTAAGAGTATTAAACGCAAGTTTCTCGTCAATAAAAGAATTGCCACCTTCAATCGGCAATCTCATACATTTGAGGCAGTTGAATTTGTCTAGGACTTCAATTCGCTCTCTTCCCAACTCAGTATGTACTCTTTGGAATTTGCAGCTCCTCAACTTGGATTTCTGCTATGATCTAGAGGCTTTACCTAGTAACTTGAGATACTTGCGTAATCTCCAACATCTATGTTCGATTGACAGCGGATTGTATGAGATGCCCTCTAAGATTAGAGAGCTAACTCTCCTCAAAACTTTGAGTAAGTTTGTTGTGGGTCTCAACAGAGGTTACCGACTTGAAGAACTGCAATGCTTAAACCTCGGTGGGAGACTTGATATTCAGCATTTGGAGAGAGTAAAAGGCTATATGGATGCTAAGAAAGCAAATATGGGTGAGAAAAAGAATCTTGAGGACTTGAGATTGTTTTGGGAAAGAAACAGTTTGTCCAAGTTAGATGAAGATGTTGATGCAAAGGTGTTGGAAGCACTTGAACCTCACTCCAATCTTAAGTCTCTTCTGATATACGGCTTCAGCGGTAGAAGTTTTCCACCTTGGATGGGGAATTCAACTATCGAAAAATTAGTTGATATTGATATAGTGGATTGCAAGAATGTTAGGTGTCTTCCAAAACTGGGAGAGCTGCCTAATCTTAAGACGTTGAAGTTAAGGAATGTGGTGGGGATTGAATATATCATTGAAGATGAAGAAGTTAGAAGTGGAAACCAAGTTATGGTATATTTTCCAAATTTGGAAGAGCTTTCTTTATGTGGTCTACCAAATCTGATGGCGCTCGACAAGAAGCAAGAGAGGAAAGAATCAGCATTCCCAAATATGAAAAAACTCGTGATAGAGGGTTGCTCTTCACTAGGAATGGTGCCACCACTTTCATACTTTAAAAGGTTGGAGAAGGTAGAATGCAGTAGCGCAACTCTGCCTTTATTCTCTGGTGGGGATATTGTCCTGGACCTTGAAGTGAAGATTGAGGAGGAGACGACTTGTTTTCCAATTGAAACGCTGGCAAAGTTCACTAACCTTCGTTCGTTGACGATTGTTGGTGCAAAAGAGATGTCAGTGCCAGGAGAAGGTCTTGATGCTTTCAAAAAGCTTCGAAACTTTAACATAGAAAAATGCAAGTCAATGACAAGTTTTCCAAAAGGATTGTTAGGCAACCTTACTTCACTGCAAAGCCTCAGAATAGAGTCATGCGATGAATTAGTAGAGGTGCCAGATGATGAGATTAAACATCTCTGCAATCTTGAATATATCTACTTCTATGATCTTCCGAAGTTAGCGTGCTTACCTCAGCAAGCGTTACAGGACATCACCTCACTGATAAGCCTATCGCTAGAAAGACTTCCGGAGCTGCAATATCTCCCGGACGGCTTACACGACCTTTCATCTCTTGTTGTTGAAAATTGCCCAAAGGTTGCATCAATTCCAGCTGCTTTTTCAAATCTCATATATCTATATGTTGCGGAATGCCCACAATTGCAAAGACGATGCCTCAAAGGAACGGGAGAGGATTGGCACAAGATTTCCCACATTCCCGGCCTCCGTATTGCCAAAGAATAACCTCACAGGTCTTGATTTCACAACTAAAATGATCATCTTCACTATGATTTTAGTATTTTATTTTTCACATAATCATTGCTCTGCGAACGCAGCAAAATAATTGAATGACATTTGCTGTTGTTCAATCATTATACATATATATGTTTTTTTGTGCTATAAACATGGATGAGCATATGATTGTAATGTCACAATTATTTCCAAATATTAAGTTGTTGAGTAACGGCAGCTATACTTTCATCTCATTACATCGATATGGTATTTCATAAGTTAGTACTCCGTTTCTCATTTCTGGAATGTTTTGACAAAAAAAAATTGTTAATATTCTTTTTAATCAAAACATGCTAAAAATAATAGGACAGAGTGAGTTTGAATATAAAATAGGGTTTATTACATATATGTAGGAGGTTTGAAGGATATCGTAGATAGTGAGATTAGTAGTATAATTGAGTGGTATATTATGTACATAGATAAAGGCATCAAGGGTTTTAACAAGACGAAAATAAGTTGCTTTTTATTAAGTGACAATTTCTAGACTATTCACTTTTAAACTATAAACCTAAAAACTATACATTTAAAATATAAATTTAAATTAATACTACAGTTTAATTAATTTTAAACTATAAACCTAAAAACTATTCATTTATAATTGATTTTAACCTTTTACTATATACACTTCTTGTAAACTTAATTTTAGATTTTCTATGTTTCTCTAGTACATATAGGTATAGTAATGTTTTTTGTTTACATAATTATTATCAATTCATTTAGTGGGCGTTTGGCTAACTTTATTTTAAAAAGTTTATAAGATGTCATATCTTAAGATCATATAAGTTGTTAAGGTGTTTGGGTAAATGAGTTTATAAAAATAGCTTATAAAATATTTGATATTTTAAACTCTTTATATGTGATTTTGTTGAGGTAAATCTAATAATAACAAAATAAAATAATATAGAGTTATTTATGTAATTATGTTGCAGTTTATAAGTTTGTGGAGAAACAAGATTATTAGTCTTGTTTATTGTTGCAGTAGGTTCATAAATAGTACTCCATTTGATAGGTAGTTTTAGTGCACAGTGTAAAAAGTACGAGTACAATTTGTTGAGATACTTTTCAGCTTCACAGACTCAAATTTATGAATTTGTCATTCAAACTAAACTAAATAAATTCAGTTTCTTTTCAGCATGTAAATTGGGGAAACTGAATGAGATATTTTTCCTGGTCTTAAGGGATATTTTTAAATGTTGGGTTACCATTTTTTTTGTCTTGCTAGATATCTTGTAGATAAAATAGGGAAAACCTATTCAGCAGCAGACTTCACTAGCCTTCTACAATTAGCACGTAAGTTATCGATTGTTCTTTAGTAAAGAAGTCACTGGTTTTGTATTAAATTTTATGTTGTGTAGATAAGAAATGGATAAATGTCTCTAAGGTCCACCTGGGTGAACTTGTAGTCAAAAAAAACCACCATTTTTTCTCATTGTCAAGTAGGTCCATTCTAATACACTTTTGTTCAATTAAACCCAAAATATTGATGTGGTTTCACGTTTTTAACCTTAGTTGCAGAAAATCATCTGCGAATGAAATTTTGCATGATTCGCCGTCCATTATTCCTTTTTTTCAGAGATTTCTTCTTCTATATTTGATCGTTTGATGCTGGGTTGATTGTTACTACATTTTTCAGATTCAATTGCCTATTTTTTCTGTTCTAATTTTCGTTTTTTTGTATCGACGGTTTCATCGTCGGTTCTTCTTTGTTCTGATTTTTTTTGATTTTTCTGTTTTCATCGTCGGTTCTTCTTTGTTCTGATTTTTTGTTTCCTAATGGATTGCAGTTTCTCATTGTTGATTAAGTATAGAGAGGAGACGTTGGTTGTCAACAATTCACAAGTTTCAAGTTTCAATGATCTGATTTCCGCTGTTTTATCGAATTGGTGTGATATCAACGTTGGTTTCTTTTGTATATGTTACTGGTTTACTTTTTACTCACGGATGGTTTAGTTATCTTCAGTTGATGGTTTTTTATTGATTTATGCAGTTTTGAACTTAACTTTATTATTCTATCCAGATTATGCAAAAACCAGAATAA
>JAPKLX010000027.1:979165-1047264 GCA_026898415.1 Leonotis leonurus
GGTGACGAGGTGACCTTGACGAGGTGACCTGCCGAGGTGACGAGGTGGCCTTGACGAGGTGGCCTGCCGAGGTGACGAGGTGACCTTGACGAGGTGACCTGCCGAGGTGACGAGGTGACCTCTGGGCTGTTGTGCCGAGGTGACGAGGTGACCTGCCGAGGTGACGAGGTGACCTTGACGAGGTGACCTGCCGAGGTGACGAGGTGGCCTTGACGAGGTGGCCTGCCGAGGTGACGAGGTGACCTCTGGGCTGCTGTGCCGAGGTGACGAGGTGACCTGCCGAGGTGACGAGGTGACCTCTGGCACTTCTCCAACCATCGTATTTTTACTTCAGAAAACGTTGATCGATTTCACAAAATTTATATCGTTTCCCACAGACGGCGCCAGTGATCGATCCCTAATTTTTCAAGGTAAGTTGTACGATGAGTAGAAAGTAATAACACGCGAGATTTACGTGGTTCGATCTTTAAATAGATCTACGTCCACGGGGAGAGCTCTTTTGTATTACGAAGTCTGGAGAGCTGGAGAGCTAAAATACAAATTATAGAAAGTGTGAATGCCCCTCCCTAAGCTAGCTTTAATCTAGCTATTTATAGATAACATAGGCGGTTTATATCAAATGGGCCGCAGTAACTGGGCTTCTGGGCTTTTGGGCCTAGCTGCTGGGCTATATCCCATCACATAGTATTTTTGGGTCCCGTTTAACCAAAATTACGAATGCTTTATTAATTTTTGGCATTAAAAATAATGGGAGAGTGGAGGTAAATAAGATTGCAGGTTGTGAAAATCTATACAGATATATCATAAGTGCAATAATGCCTTATTTTACCATAAAATACTAACCCAATTTCTTAAAAGTTACTAGGATTGGATAGTGGAGCACTTTTATAAGTTTCTTCTCTTCCACTATTCAAGTCTTCCATTTAGTGGAAAGACAAGTGCAATTTTTTTCTCAACTCCCAATGAGAAAACAGTTGGGAGCAATGCAATAGAACCATATGAAGATGATGTGGGTTATTACCCTCAAACAAAACAAAATAGTGATATTATGGGATGGTAAAATTCTATTATGAACCTAATATTTGAATCTGCCAAACATAAATCTCAACATATAACTAAGAGGATGTTTGTCTATAAATTTAGGATTCTTGAATTGCCATTACACATCCAAACCTCACATCTCCACACTATAATCCTCACCTTACTTCTGCTGCAAACTTCATAACTTTTCTAGTTCCCAAAATGCTTGATTTTTTGCAGACTATCTTGCCATCAGCTTCATCGAAGAAGACAGACCGGTTCGAGCTAGAGTTCGAGTCGAGGTCGTTGCTTGAAATCGAAAACAAAGGATTTGATTTTGAGAAGAAAAGTGGTAGTAAAATGAAGATCGTGATGAGAAAAGAAGCCGCTTTTCGACTGCTGTCAAAGTGCAGAAACGGAGGAAGACTCGAATACGAGGATGTGGCTAAAGATCTAAAAGGGAGTGGCTATGTTCGTGGCTTTTCTTGCAATGTTTCTAAGCATGAATGATTTGCTATCATGGGACTCTTGTTCACTTCTTTTGTTGTTTGCTTTTTCTTGAAGTTGTTATGACTAGTAATGAAATTATAATGAACTAAACTAAACTGAACTGTTCGAAACTATGCAAATATGAAAGTGAAATTAGTTACTTTCATACATAAATAAGGATATGATGGCAAGATAGGTTCTCAAAAATTTCTACTAAGCTTCACTTCTATGCTAGAGCTTGAATATCATACATACCTCCATATTACATTTATGCCTACTCATCATCGTCCTCATCGCTGTCGATGTAATCCTCGTATTCTGAATCCGACACCGCGGTAGCCCTAGGTTTCATTAAGCTGTTGAGGTGGAACGACGAATCTTCCTCCATCTCTTCCAAGTCAATGGAGTCATAGTTCATCCGGTCTTCAAATTTCTCATCCGAACAGTTGAGGAGCCAAGCAAGAGAGCAATCTACGCCCTTGCGTTTGATCATCCTATGCCTCGGCTTAACAGTGGAGTCGAGGCCATAAGTGAAGTAAGCCGGGAAAGCCACCAAATCATCCAATCCTCTTCCCATTGCGTTCTTGAAGTAATCAAAGCTTAACCTCATTATGTCGATGTTTAAGGCCAACAACTGCGGGCACCCCACGACCATCTTCCTCACTTGTTCTACCGAAAATCCACACTCCTTCAAGAAATCAACGTGCCTCACGATTGCTTTATCGCTGAGGCTCACACTCTGGGGCATCTTCTCCATAATTCTCCCGAAATCTTCATTACTTGTCTCCACAACAGAGTTGAGGAAGCTGCGTTTACTCAGAAGCTTCGTCTCCAGGTCGATGCCTATTATTTCAGGATACTGAGCAATCACATTTGCAAGTGAGGTCCGTCTCACGTTACACTCTAGGAGCAGTTTCACATTCGGTTTGATTCTATCTTCGAGTCCAAAGCCAAGGATACTCGGCCGTTTTTCAATCAACCTAGCAACAGCAAGGCACGGTATACCCAAGCTTCCAAGATACTCCACGAAAGGTTTAATCACACGACCAACACGCATACCCAATATCTCCGGGTACCTAGTTAGTACTCCTCCAATCTCACGCCTCGCTACCCCAATCCCGACTAAATAAGCAACTGAAGTACTCATCGTGCCCTCCAGCTTAAACCCCAAAACTTCCGGGTACCTCTCAAGAACTCGAGGAATATCATTAGGCTTAATATCCATACCCTGAAGATAGGTCACAACCGGTTGAAGATCTACCACGACACTAGCGTGGAGAACCTGAGGGTACCTACGCAAGAATTCCGTAAACGTAGATTTCCTCACACCCAGTTTACCCAGGAAATCGAGCACCGGAACCATGTTTTTCTTCACGCTGCAGCCAAGTACAAGAGGGTAATTGTTGATATCATCAACAGTAAGACCTAACTTGTGAAGGAAATCCACACGCTCTCTCATGACCTCAACCGTGACAGGAAGCTCTAACCCTTCGAGCTCATCGGGGACAACACCGATACCCCTCAAGAACTCGTACACACGGGCACGATTGGCAATCCTTTCGTTCTTGAGTTCTAATAAGCTAGGGTGATTGTAAAATGAAGAGGGTTTAACTTCATTCCTCTCCCTATTAGTACTGTACCTATCTTCCTTGGACGTAGATAAACCTTTGTTGGGTGATGAACGATTTCGCCCAGCAACAGAGGAATGAATCCTCATCACCAATCCACGTCTCTTCCTACAATTACTCGAAATGCACAGAGACGATATAGAAAGCGCAAAAGTGGGCAACTCGCAGTGCACGAGCAGTAAACTGGGCCTAGCGAGGCTAGCACAGCTTGCAATCTTCATCACCCCTTTAACAAACTAACGCACAAATAGAATCCTTTCTCCACTATCAATAAGCAAAATAAGCAGAAATTCTTCCCCAGAATTCTGAAAACAAGACTATAACTGCTATTTGGGAGGCATAAAAGCTCAGTCTTGAGACTTATTTATCAATGTAGTTAAAGAAATATTTGGGAGCTTCTCTCAAACAAAGGTAGAATTTTTACCTTTATAATGCAGAACTCATAGTTCACCCATATTATTTTAGGAGAAGGAGAGAGTAAACGAGGTCGGAGAAGGTGGATTGCAGTGATGAAATGAGGGGTGATGAATAAAGCCCTAACAGTGATGAGATTTTCTTGAGAAAATAAAAAATATTTTAATAAATAAAAAAGTTTTATCCCGAAAGGGGCCATGATGGGCTTTGTGTTTGGGCCATCCATTAATGATTGCTGAAAATTAAAGTTCGTAAACCTTCGCTAGTTTTAAAAAAACTACAAGAGCTTTAATTGTATAAGTTGAGGAAATTGGGGCCCAATCTTTAATCCAAGCTGTGACCCGGTCCAATGTTTTGAGTAAATTACCGAAATACCCTCAACTATTAAATATACACAAAACAAGTAGTCGAGTCAAGAGTCAAGTAATGGTGAGAGTTTTATGGTCATTTAACCAAGACAGAAATAGCTGGATAGAAGGAGTACTATATTCGTTCACAAATTTATCATTCATTTTAATTGATATTCGTTTTAAGAAAATAATTTGATTTAAGATATATATAATATATTACTTAGTAGTTTGAATTTTTTTTAAATCCATTTTAATCAAAATTGTAAGATTTTTTAAAATATTGAAAAGTAGAATTAGATCATTAATTTATTAATTCCAACATAACCCTGCTGATTTCTCTATTCACTTCACCAAAGGGACAAAGAAAACTTTGGACTTCTATAAAATGGGCATGTGCCAAGTCAACTTTCATTGATTTCAGAATCTATAATGTTGAAATTTAGGTCAATTAACTGAAATTAAAAGCATTTTTATGTAATTAATCTTGCTAAAAACAGATTAGTTGGTTGTGTTTTGCCTCAATTAACAAGTGATGGAAAATGACAATTATACTAAACTAGAAATCGGTTGATCAATTCAACTACTTTACAAACAATATAATTGAATCCCACTTTTTTTTACTTTCCTTTCCTATCAAGTATCAATATCTTGTTGTTTCTCATACTACTATGAGTTTATATAAGTGTTAATATTTCAAAATAGTCTAAAAAAAAAAGAAAAAGTGGCCGAGATTTGTAATTTTTAAAGGAATTTGTGATGCAAACTAAACCAAGAAACAAGTCCTTACCAAAAAGAAAAAGTGGTCGAGATTTGAACAAAATTATATATAACAAACATATATCATCCAAAGCACCCAACATTAATTGATTCCTCCACCATAGAAATTACAACTAAAGAAAAAAAATAGTAAACAGCTAATTATTCTTACTTAATTACAAATATGGCCCTAGATTGTCCAATACATATTGTTATATCAAAAATAGATGAAAATATATAAAAGGTAAAAAAGAGAGAGGAGAGGTAGAAATGATTGATCATGTATTCATGCACTCGACCTCAAGAACTTAATTGAGAGTTAGGTTCTCAAGAATGGTATCCAAAGAAGGTTTCCATGTAGCCATAGCAGTAGTTTGATTATCTGATCTACAGCTTCTTCTATGTATCTCTTCTAAAACTTCCTCTATTTTCTTGCCTTGTGTCTTTTGCAGCTCACTCATTAGCCATTCCACTTCTTCCTTCCTTAACACTACCTTTATTCTCACGTTCTTGCTCCGTTTTTCGACTTCCGATTTCGCCACTTCTTCTTCGGTCTCATTCCTTTCTGTTGATAGTGTTGGCCCGTTGCTGAATGGTTCCATGCAATTCCCCATTATTTCTAATTTTCTGCAGATTTTGGAAATGTGATTGTGGTTATTGTGAGAGATGAAGCTAATAAATGGAATTGAATAGAGTTGATAGGAGTGGTTAAGAAGTGCATGTGAGTGTGGGCTATGCTTGCTTTTTTATAAGCTCCACCATCAACATATATATATATTAATCTCTTGTCCTTTACTTGTTATATTGTCGTGTTTCAATAATAATAGCTCGTTTTAAAAAAACATTTTACTGTTAAAAAATTTGTCTTGAAATACTTCAATTTAAAATTAAAATGCTATCTAATTAAAAATAATTAAATTGGCAAGAATAGTCAATAATTAATATATGCATGACAGGGAAACAATGAATTAATAACAAGAATCAGTCCACAAATTCATGAAAAGTAGTCAATGTTGTGTTATATAAAATCTTAGGGTGACAACGAATTAATTAGGATTTTCCTTTATTATTATATACCACTCAAAATTTTCCTTTATAAAATTTTATAAAAGTCCCACTTTGACAAATGCCATAATTAGGAATTTAGGGTTACTCGAAATTACGGCAGTAATTCAGGTTGAATAGGTCTAATAGGATAATATTTTATTTAAAAGTTCAATTTTATTTATTTAATTTTCTTCCAAAATAGTTAAAAGGTTAACTTTGTAATTCTGATAATATTATATCTCAAGATATTAGTAGTATCATTTTATCAACAACCTTACAGTTATTACTTTAATGATGATGAGTATATAATGAATGAGACATAGTATACAACTAATAATGAAGGAGACATATAACCAAAATAGCAAGTAATAAATGCTCCCACCACGATTTCAAAGAAACCAATCCATACTTTGTGTCACCTCAAAAGTCTTCATAATATTAATAATAAGACCATATATGATCTAACACTAGCACAAAATTTAAGTATGATAGTGTCGGCTACAAAGGTTGCCCACTAAAATGGATGTGACATTCAGCAGATTTACCAATAATTAATAATAGTAATTGGGCTAAGTAAGTCTAACGTTACATGCTATAAAAAAGAACTACAATATCATAATTTGGCTTTAGACATGACTAAAGTATTTGGCTTTACACATGACTAAAGTTAATACGCTGGCAAACAATGTGACATGTCATATAAATAAATATTAAAATTTTAAATAAAATGTCTATAAATTATCACTTTCTGACTTGAATTTATTGATTATAAAATAATTTATATTATTCAATACAAAATAATAAAATAATATAAAAACTAAACTTATAATGACTTGTATGCTAATATGACATTATTATTTCAGCCGTAAACACGTCAAGTGTGTGTCCATCGCAGGCGGTGGAACGATCCTCTTGACTTTATTGATTTTTTAATTACTAATTTTTAGTTAATACTTCATCTTTATTTTGGATATTTTAGCGAGCATCGATCATATTTAATTTGTACCATTACATTACCCCATATATTGGCAAACTAGTCTAGCCCATGCCACATTGTGACAGTCAATCAATATTAGTACTAAATTCACAATAACCCCTTTTCTCAAATATTATGTGAGCATGACCACTTAATGATCGAGGCAATCATAATATTCGTCATGATTAATGAATATATATAATTATTAATCGCTTTTTGTCGTTATTCATCCGATTTCTTGGACACGTCGCTATCTCCTTAAATGCATTCAATGTCCTATAATTTGAAACTGCAGTATATAAAATCTATCATAGTACTACTATTTAATAAAAGAAAAAAAAAACTTTTATTTAATTTACTTACTATGGACAGTCTACATGATTTAGTTAGAAATAGGTCGTGATTCAAATATAAAAAATTTTGACAGCTGCTGCTAGTGAGCCCCAATATCAACCTACTCTTTGGCCTCACTAGTAGAAAATTCTTGCTAGTTTTCAGATATTTTATAAAAAATTGAATTACTTTAATATTAAATATTAAATAACATGGTTGGTCGCGTTACGGAGAATTTGAATCCGAAACCTACTGTCTTGGACATTAACCTCGTTGTCACTACGTCAACTTTCAGATATTTTTGTAGGCAAACAACGGACGGCACGCACTCAAAATGGCGAAACGTGGCAAAGTACATGGTAAGGAAAGCTCACTCAGCAGTCTGCACAGCAAGGAAAGCTCATCCAATCATTCTTGATTCATTTTACTGCAGCTTTTCTAAATGCATTCGTGATTAAGGTAAATCCTAATCCGCTTCCTATTCCAATTATATATGCAGAATCATGGTAGGACGTTCTTTGTTGCCCACTTCAATTCTGTGTGCGTGTGGTGGATCTTCCGTTGTGCTTCTTTTTGTATTCATGTGTGTATATGAATTTCTGTGTAATCGAGCTGGGGAAAAGTATCGGATTCTAAACTCAGAAGTTGACGCCGGCGACGGGCAATGGTTTGGGATGAGGGGTTAATTTTCATGCAATTTTGACTTGCGTTTGGGTATTTTGACCGTTGATTATGACCGTTATACCTGGTATATTTGAGCCGTACGTTTTCAGAATTTATGAATAATTGCAGTATAGTTCATGCACTCTTATATACTTATAATTGAGCTCCAAAACTTTGTACCAACATGCAATTTGTATTTAAACTATATATGATTCTCAACGAAACTCAGCCTCTCATATGCATTGACATTACACTCTAGATCTCAAACTCAATCCGTTCTTCCCAATTATGTTTTGGATTTTTGGATAAACTAACAATTATGTTATGTGTCGAAGATGACATGGCTTGCCGGTTGCTGAATTTGAACCGAAATGGTGTCATTTTGTTAGGATTTTTTTATTCCTTAAATAAGTACAAAATTGGGACGGTCATGCATGCAAAACAATGTCGTTTTGTTAACTTCATTGTTGTACAAAAGGTTGATTTCTCCTTTTTAAAGGGATTGCAAATTTGTATAAGATTGATGTTTTGGTATTTCTGCTTGAGAGCAAGATAGTTCTTTTTAGTATATATCAACTTACAGACCGACCACTGGCTCTTATTATAGTTTCTACTACAAGACTTAAGAACATCAGCCTGAGAAGCATCACTCACTATGGCTGTGAAGATGTTGCAGCTGCAGAAGCTCCCGCTTTTCAACAACTTGTATGAAGCTCAGCGAAACCAGTTATACTTCATCAACTCTCCCGCTAGTCAATCAAAGTCTTATTTTGACATATATCATGGCCGCCACCGTTCTCAACAGATTCATAACAATGTTACTAGTGGTGATTATCCGTTTCAAGGATTTAGGTGCAAAGTAGAAACGAGTAACAGTTGTAGCCAGAAAATGGAAAGATTGGTGAGAGGATTCGACCCGAAAATTCCCGTAGAAGAAGCATTCACCCCACCAAGTAGCTGGTATACTGACCCTGACTTCTATGCTTTCGAGCTTAATCGAGTTTTCCACACCGGATGGCAAGCAGTTGGTACCCCATTTTATTCGTTTCTTATAATATAGTTCTGTGGTTCGTGTTTTATCTTTTCAGTAAATGAGGCATACAAAGTTATGTGCTCTAATACCTATATGTTAAATGGAATAGCAATAAAATTCAAGAATCCCTTTCTACTAGTCATAAATTAGGATCACGTTTACAAGTTTATACTTTATGGAACAATTCGATTTTCTAGGATACTTCGTGTGCTTACTTGTGTGCTTTTTTGCAATTATTAGGATATACTGAACAGATCAAAGAGCCGTGTGCTTATTTTACTGGCAGGTACTGCAGTGAAACTCATTTATAGAAGCATGCTGGAAGCTTTTGTTTAGTTTCTTAATTTACCCTGTTTTAAAGGTAGCTAACAAGCGATTGCAACAGTTTGGGGAATATTGAATATGTTGTGTCTCGGGATGAGAAAGGCATGTTGCATGCTTTCCACAATGTGTGCCGCCATCACGCGTCTCTGCTCGTTGCAGGAACAGGGAAAAGGACTTGTTTCGCCTGTCCGTATCATGTGAGTTTTTGGGAGCACAAAGATTAATCATGAATTGTATCAGAAGCTACATTGCAAGCTTAACACTCCTGTCCACAAAAAGTTTGGTCTTTTTGTCATTAAATTCGTCCTTCCACAAGCTAATGTTGATTTCACTTTTGATGACAGTTCTATTGAAGTAAATATCTAGAAAGAAATAGGTCTCATGTAGGTTCGTGTGTCATGTGTTAGCCTAGTGTAATCTAATTTTTAAAATAAATAAATAAATAAAATTTGTAGAAAGAAACTCCTTGCAAGAATTGAGCATTAAGATGAAAGATATAGTTAAAGGATGAAGCTTTATTTTGTCATGACATCTCAAGTTGTGAGCATCCAACATAATGATTCAATTGACTCCCTAGAGCAGTTTTGATATGATTTAGTGTTTTATGCCTATGTTCATTATATTAACAGTCTCACTTATGAGCTTTACAAAGTGTAAAATGGTCAATATTTGTTGTCGGAATAAGCCAAATAGTATCAATTCTTGATATGTATATATACTTCATATGCCATAATAAGCAACAAATTTATTACTTCCATTTCTTCTATCTTATTCTCGTATATTCTAGGGTTGGACTTATGGGCTGGATGGAGCACTTGTAAAGGCAACGAGGATAACTGGAATCAAGAACTTCAAAGCCAATGTACTATACTGCAAAAACCTCTAGTATTTATCCACTTAATTCTGGTACAAAAATCTAATTTTATTCTATCATGATTCATGACCTTATGGAAGGTAGGAAATGGGACTTATGCCACTTAGAGTTGCCATTTGGGGGCCATTCGTTTTAATAAATTTTGGAGATATGTCAAATGATAATCCTGATTCAGAGGACGTGGGCGATGAATGGCTAGGCGATGCAGCAGAGATTCTGAGTGCCAATGGAGTTGATACATCTTTGAAATATCTTTGCAGACGTACGTACACGCTCGAGTGCAATTGGAAGGTCCGTCAAAACATTCTCCTTACAATTTCGTCCATGCAACACAATATTGTGCCATTCCACTCAATATCATAAACTGAAAATTCAATTGCTAATTATATATAATTTCTTCTGAAGGTTTTCTGCGACAACTATTTAGATGGTGGCTATCATGTGCCATATGCACATAAAGGCCTCGCTTCTGGTCTTCAGCTCGACTCGTATTCTACGAGAGTACGCCTACTCAACGATATCAGTTCATAAATCTATAAATTCTTGATTTTTTAGCATGTTCTTGAATTGTGTAACCAAATATCTAGCTACTTTAGCTTCTATACAGCTCATTGTTGCGTCTGTTATGAAGATGTATGAAAAAGTCAGTGTGCAAAGCTGCAGTGGCATTACTGAGGACTCACAAGAGGAGAACGAGAGACTGGGGGCAAAAGCTTTTTATGCATTTGTATATCCAAACTTCATGATTAATAGGTTTTCTACTTCACCTTTTCGTTGATATTGATTAGTAAATCTGTGTAATGATTCATGATTAGTTCTCTGTGTGTGATAATATAACCGTTGATCATTTTTCTCGTCTGATATAAAGGTACGGACCGTGGATGGACACTAATCTCGTACTACCAATGGGACCTCGGAAATGTCAAGTAATTTTCGACTATTGGTTAGACGATTCTCTCATGGTGAGTTGGAATATTAGCATTGGCAGATATCTGAAATTTTTATATATAAAAATGACAAGGAATAGTGTCAAACTAAAGAAAATTCATGAACTTTAATTAGGACAAATTCAATATCGCTTTAATCCTATTTTGGTGCACTGAAACACTGTATTATGGTGTTTAGGGCGAAGGCGATTTCATCAAAAAGAGCTTACAAGACAGTGAAATAGTGCAGGTATGTTGCTTGCTACTTGTTAGTAATAACATCATAACCTTTTCCATTGATGAGAGGTATACATGGTGTATATGATGATGCAGGAAGAGGACACAACACTATGCAACGGCGTGCAACGAGGCCTCGAGTCTCCGGCCTATAACGTCGGCCGATATAGCCCATCTATTGAGATGGCCATGCATCACTTTCATTCTTTACTTCATCAAAATCTCTCCACATGATCAAACCTTCATTTGTAACCATTTATTCTTGCTCCATCCCCTCTCTTTTCGATAATTTGCCTCGTATATACGCTCCCGTGTTATTTGGCTCGTATAATATGCTACCGGATATCAATCTTGTAACTAAAATATTGTTATAGATTTAGAACAAATATTGGTAAATAAATGGTTATCCTCCAGCTATATATATAGTTAAAGTTTAAGTTGAAATGCTTTTATTATCAACACATTTTTCGAGTTGGGAGGGGAGTGAGAATTAAGCTTTAATATTTCATGTTTAAATGAGTTTAGTACCACTAGACTACACATGGCCATGATAATTTTTTATTAATTTCGTTAAAAAATAATGTTATTTCATCAGGTTTAATGCTTATAGCTGAATTGTTCTAAATTCAAGAATATTTTATTAAAATATTGTAACAAATTAATTGAACCGCAATAATAAAATGATCGATGACGTCACCATATTTACTTAATCGTGACAATGGGTCGTCGCACAAATTTTGAGATAATAATTGAAGAGAATTTTCTTATCTCATCAATTTTTTAAATTGATTAGATTAAATTAAATTACAAATAGTATCATATAAATTTAAATGTTGAATTCAAAATCTATTATCACACATTAATATTCTATCACTAAGTTAATATATGCACACACTCTCCTACTTTTTTTACGAGCTCGGAGTTTCCTTATAACCTGCACAATTATCACTGCTGCTAAGCTTAATAGTATTTAATACTATTAGTAAAGGAAATAAAAAATAGAAAAACCCACATCACTATAGAGAAGAGAGTACACAAACAAACAACAAACAACTCAACTAGTTTTTGTAGTACTTATTATGTTTAGATTCTTCAACTGCGTATTATTAACCGTTTTAAATCAAACGGAGTAACATTATTTGAATTATTAAAAGACACACACAAGACACAACTACTTCCTTCACCCTACCACCCAAACTTTATCAAAACTAATTATTTATGCTCTATTATTACAAGATTTATTTATAACAATTATTAGTATTATAGAATACTAGAAAGTCCAAAGCACAAGCAGCCAAAAGTAGGAATGCTTGGACCATTTCTTTTTCACCATCAACAGTTTTGTCCTTCCAACAAAATTCTAAGCTCTGATCAATTTTATTGACCCCAAAAATTAGCAGCTAATCCATTTCATTTAAATACATTCCTCTAAAAACGATCACAAATCATTCAATCCAGAATTTAAATGACTATTTTTGTGACGCTGAGACAATATATATTCAATTCAACCACCCTACCTCGCTCTTTTGACCCCTACAAAACTAACACATCGAATTAAAAATATAAATAATTGAAAAATGTGATTTTGAGCTGAGCGGAGCTCAACAAAAGCGCAGGAAAAAGAAAGAAAAGCATACATATGAATGAAATATGGATTCCATAGCACTCATCCTTACTCTCTTTCTCTCCTCCTTCATCTTCACTATCCCTTCTCTCTCCGCCTACCCATGCCGCTCTCAGTCATGCCACGCCGCTCTGGGCCCGACCATCCGCTTTCCTTTCTGGATATCGGGCCGTCAACAGCCCAGCTGCGGCCCACCGGGCTTCGAGCTCCACTGCGACGCCCAAAACCAGACGATCCTCAACCTCCCCAAATCCGGCTCCTTCGTAGTGGACCGCATAGACTACGCGTCGCAAGCAGTGTTCATCAACGACCCGGCTTCGTGTCTCCCGGGTCGGATCCTCAACTTCACGGTGTCGGGCTCGCCCTTCCGCGGCGCGTATACGAGGAACTACACGTTTTTAAATTGCTCCTCTGATTATATGGGATACGCCCCGGCGCGGTACATGCCGATGTACTGCCTGAGCGGGGAGAACTACACCGTTTTGGCGATGAGCTCGCAATCTTCTTCTTCTTCGCCGCCGTCTCTGCCGGAGAATTGCCGGAGGATTAAGAGCGTGGCGGTGCCGCTGGAGTGGACGGTGTCGCAGTATTACTGGGCGTCCATGGATTTGGGCCAGGATCTCGAGCTTTTGTGGAATCTTCCGCCCTGCCGCGATTGCGAGATTGAGGGTGGGATTTGCGGATTCAAGGACGATTCGCAGCACTCTGAACTTGCTTGCTTCCGCCCTTCTAGATCTGGTCAGTAATTCCATTCCTTTTCCATTAATTCTTTGATTTTCAATATTAGAGTGATGGGTTTAAAGATCTTTTCCTAATTGCAATATCAATGGTGGAAATTGAGTACCAACTGTTTGATGAAATGCTCGAATAGATAATTACACATACACAGTGAAAGCGAGTGAGGTATATCAAAATTATTGATTTTTATTAATCCTTTTACCTTTACATCGAAGTTGGATTTAGAATCTGCATTTTTTATATGAAATCAAACAAATATATTTGATAAATTGAGATTCAAGATTAATACTTTAGATAAGAAAAGAATATCGAATTTACTTTATGAGTTTGGAGATTCTCAGCCAATAACAAAATGTTGCATTTCATAAAGCTAGCACCTTTTTTATTTTTATTTTTTAATATAAGGATTTTCGTGAGAAGAAAATGGAGCCCATCTGTATTTTAGTTATATATTTATAAATTTGACATATTTTAATTGTTATATAATAAAATAGTAAAACTATAAAAAAAAAAATTGAACCATTGGGAGTTCAAATCAAACTTAGAAATATATTGAATTAAGTGCGTGAAGAAGATATTTTAATGTACATGCTAAATTGGCAATTAATAATAAAGTTGAAGATTTTTTGGTGACCTAATTAAATTACTACTTAATATGTGGCTCTCAAAGCTACTTGTCTGCTTTCGTATAGAGTTCAAAATATTTGTGTGAATTAGTCAAAATTATATAGGTGAAATGTAATTGTCTTGACACAGAGTGAGGAGAATTTGACTACTTAGGCATAATAAGTAGGCTGGATTAGAGGCTATTTGGACTGTTCCTACTTATTCAACTTCAAAATTGATTAACATTTAGTACCTTTCTAAACCTTCGCCATCTAAATTTATTTACACATATATTAACATAATTTTATTATTAAAAGATTCAGCAATCTTTAGCCTTAATTATACCAATAATTTAGTACAAGTTAAATTATAATTCATCGGTCCTAATAAGTACGATGCCTTTTTTCTCCATTACGGTATTAAGAAGAATATATAAAGAAGCGTAAAAATTGTAATTGTGGTAGAGTCCAATCTTTATAACTTGATTGTACCAATTTTATTAGTACAATCTAAAAAGATGTCATGTTTTTTTACCAGAACGAATGAAATACCTTTTAGTTTTTAAAGCATTAAAGCTAAAATACCCTTTTTCGTTTTAAGTAAAAGGTAAGAATTAAAAATAAAGGATTGATACCTTCTTTTATTTTTCTTTTTCTTTCATTACTTCAAGCGGAAAGCCATGGCTATTATTTATTAGTGCGTTCATATTATATATGTAATTGCTCTTTGGTTTTATAATACAACTATATATGTTTGTAACAGCTCTTCCAAGAAGTGCCAAATATGGAATCATAATTGGAGTTGGAATACCAGGACTAGTGTGCCTTATTGGTCTCACTTGCTACGGTTGCGGCATGGTTCGGGCTCTCAACCTACGACGACACCTCAACTCCGACCTCCCGACAACAATCTCCAACCAAAGGCCGATGATTAGGTCGGCGAGCGGCCTCGACGGTCCCACCATAGAGTCGTACCCGACGACGGTGCTAGGGGAAAGCCGTCGGCTTCCCAAACCGACGGATAATTGTTGCCCGATTTGCTTGTCGGATTACGAAGCGAAAGAGACTCTAAGGAGTATTCCGGAATGCAACCACTATTTTCATGCAGACTGCATAGATGAGTGGCTCAAGCTCAATGGTACTTGCCCTTTGTGTAGGAATTCGCCGGTGAGCTCAGTAGCGACCTCTTGTTTCTCGTTGTCGGCGTCGTCGTCTAGTTCGTCGCCTTCGACGTCAGATAGTCGTTGATAATCCTCGTACTTTTTTCTCATTGGCTCATTTTTGTACCATTTTATGCACATAATAGATATGAAATCTTTGTAGAAAATCATAACCCCTCATTCATAATTCTACTCATTAAACTAAAAGAGTAAATTGAACCATTTAAATATAACACACTGACACAGCACAGCAATTAGTATCCAAGTCAACGATAGATAGTCCATATGGAATCTTTGGAGTATTTCTTAAAATTTTAGGCATAATATGATTTAACTAAAAAATAAATCATATATTTCATGGTTAAAACTCAAAATACTATGCGTCAGTAATCGTTCAATTAGGTTAAGAACTGAACCAAAATAAAATAAACCAATTTTTTTTGCAATTACAGCCAAATCCAAACAAAATTTAATACTAATTTATTACGCAATCAAACCTATCTAAATTTCTGTATTGATTCTGTTTTCAATTAATCAAAATACAAAATACATTTATTTTAATAGAAAAGATTTTGCACTCTCTTCTGTCGGAAATTATTTCGATAAGAAAAAATAATATCAGGAGTGTGTACCATATGCCATAAATAAAGGATTTCTAATTAATTGTTATGATATTAATTAAGTAATAATTTATTTATTTGTCCTTTTTATTATAAATTCTTATATATTAATTGATATACTAATACTAACACACATAAAGACAAAGTTTAGTTGATTCAATTTCCAACCGAACCCATTCCCCATAAAAAACCGAACCCAGCCGGAAAAAAAATCCAATTGCACAAATTTACCATTAAACCAAATCATAATTTATTAGTATCAATCCAAACCCAAACCCGCCAAACTCCAAAGATTTGGTATGATACCCATCAGATTAATCCAAGATTTCAAAAATAATATTAAAAAAAAGAACGAAATTACCTGATGGAAAATTTTGGTGAGGTTAGGTAGAAGAAACTCATGAGCCAGCAGCACACAAGTCCTATTCTGGTAAAGCTGAAGAAAGGTAAGTGGATCTTTGTGAGGAAAAAGAAAATCCACATTTTCCCCTTTTATTCCTCACAAAGAAACAAAAGACCAGACACAGCCCAACCAACCACCTTTGATTCCAGGAGCAAACTTTAGATAGAGACACAGAAGAAGAAAAAAAATCGAACCCAGAGTTTTATTGATTGATTAACTAGCAATGCATAAAAGCAGCAACCACATGGGAGGGATACTAATATTAAGAAATTACCAAAGTCATTTAAAAAAACTCAGATTAATAAATCGTCTCAATGTGTACTTTCAGGAGAATGATGTATCCGACTTAAATTGACTGACCCTGTCACCATTGACTCTGGCATCATTGCCTCAGACCCCATTTCAGAATTAAGCAATGGATCACACTTACTATCTACCAACTTCACTTCTTCATTCTCACTAGCTGCGTATTCTTCAGGCAAATCTTCGATTTCCGGCTGTGGCAAAGGAGCATTGGAGCCTTCACATTCAGCAGAACAAAGCATCTCCTCCTTAATATCATTCTCTTCCATCCCCGGATCAAGCACTGGATTCACCTCTATCTTTATATGTTCTGGTACAGAAACAGAGTCCTCGGATTTTTCAGTGGAAGCACCATCAGGTATGTTGGTTTGTTGATGCCCTTCATCATTCTCCATGATATTTTTAGGATCTACATCAATATCAAAGTTTGGAAGAGCATCGGCCTCCACACCTTGCATGTAATCAACTAGAGGCGGCTTCTCAGTTTCGCCAGGTTCCAATTTCACATTCTCCTGACTGGAATCTGGAACAAAATCACTCAAGACTTTGAGTTTCACAGCATCTTCATCCTTAAAGTGTTCTTTCTGCTTCTTGTAGAGGGACAAAGATTTCTGCAGTTGCAAAGAAAGAAACAAAGCAAACACACAATCACAAGAAATAAAGACAGACAATGAAGTACATACTTCAGTAACTATCTAGCTTTGCCACCAAGTATTACTTGCTATATAGCCTATAGGATGTTATTTTATTTTTTCCTCAACATTTACAACAGTCAATATGCCAACTGATTTCCGCCTTGTTTAGACCCTCTAGTCCATTTGGCACATTAACTAGAGCAGAATCCATACAAGCATCTTAAGAGATTAATAGTTCGCCAAAGGATGCATATTATCGACTATGACAAAAAGACATCCACATGTCATAAAAATTAATGAAACGGGGAAATTCTTGGAACATCATTAGAATAGGAGACAAGTTACTATATTATTCCATAGCGATATATGCTGGCATGAGAAACACATGGAAGATATGCAGTGCACAGAGTAAGTGTGTATAACGGTGTTAAACCTACACAATTGGAATTGAAGTTGAGAACTGATATACTATTAGGCTATTAGCAATAACATACCTTGTATACAGAATCATCATTAGATCCAAATAGTGCATAGTTCAGAAGTCCGTGAGATGCCTTGGCTTCTAAATCCTGCCACACACAAAAAAATGTCAGGACTGAAAAATACGATGATATCTAGAGTAATACGATGAAAATTTTGATTGGCTATAACCATTACCTCAATATAAAAAATTTTAGAATCGCCTCTATCAGAATATATGCTCTGCTCTTCAACAATCATGTCTTTGCACTTATTCAGTAAATCAGGTTCAGAAAGATCTACAGAAATGTCAAGTTTGGAAAGGTATACATGGCAGAAATGAAGTTCATCTTTTCTCAACATCTTAGCAACATCAACAGTACCCTCCATACTAGCCTCAGTTCCGTTCTTCTCGTATATCTTTATTGGCTGACTAATATCTGTGCTATCTGCCAGCTGATCAACTTGATTTTGCTCATTTATAGATGTCTGGGTAGACTGACCCCCAAAAGCTTCATCTCCACTTCGAACAGAATTATTCTCCTTCTCGGATGATGGGACCTCCATGCTACCGGTTCTATTCGGGCCCTTCCAAAAATCACCACTGGACTCCCAGCCTCGAGTACCAGGTAAGTTCCTGGAATGATCCCAATCTGACCTCCCATACATGTGAGACTCATCTCCGAACACAGCATTACTAGCATCCCAGGCATGTAATGGATGGCAGGAATCATCCACTTGATTGCGCCATGCCATTGAACGCCCAGGACCAGAAAACCTATCAGCTTCAGACATATGATAAGCACCAGGATGGTTTAACTCCATGGACGGTCTGACTCCAAACATTGGTGGAGCAGGAAACGGCTGCATAACTGAATGAAAACCGACAGGAGGCGGAGCATGTGGGAAAGGCAAGAAGCCA
Organism: Leonotis leonurus; assembly: GCA_026898415.1. Taxonomy (NCBI): domain Eukaryota; kingdom Viridiplantae; phylum Streptophyta; class Magnoliopsida; order Lamiales; family Lamiaceae; genus Leonotis; species Leonotis leonurus. The sequence goes on from JAPKLX010000027.1 coordinate 997,705, forward strand.
TTTGCAACAGGGGAAGGCCAGCTTGGAACACTTCTCCAAGGACTTCCTTGAACTCTACCCATGTTGGGATCACCAACCCTTCTATGACGGATACTGGACTTACCTCTACCATCATCATCACCAGGGCCTAACCCTAAAGGGCTATCTACACCTGTCCTGAAGAGGGGAGGAGGGGGTAATAGCTTAGAACTGCCAGAAATATGGCCAGTTCTAGTGAAAGGAGATGAAACAGATGTAGTATCTGTTTCCCCTTGTAAAAAATCCTCTCCAGTAAGTATATCCATAGCCTCTCTAGTTCCCCTTGCTTCTTTACCAGTGTACTCCTTCCAATCTCGAGAACCACCACTTCTCTGTGTTGAATCTTCATTATCAATCCGTCTGACATCATGTCTACCAAACTGTCTCCTGTCACTACTTGACGAGGGAGATTTATCTACTAGCTGCAAGGGTGAAGATCGAATATCAGACTTAAGACGTCTTTCAGCAGAAAGCTCTCCAAAATGGCCATCATCTCTTTGACCAAGCTTCTCAACTGACCGAGATGAAGGAGTCTTCTCAGATCCTCCTGCAACACCAGCATGATCTCTTGTTAAAGGTCGAACCCGCTCATCATAACTGTGATCTCTATAATTGGAGTCATCTTGCCTCAGGGTCCTGAAAACAAAAAGAGATGTGTTAACACGTGTTCTCAGTGCAGCTATCCTGCATAAAATTGGATTAATTCTTCAAACATAATTTAAGTATACTGAGCTAGAGTTTGGTTCATATGAGAAAGAAATCATGTGCAAGAAATGAAAATAAATCTAGACCCTCCACCCATTTAGAATCACTGGTTAAGATTAATTAAATTTAATTTAACATTTTTCCAATATTATAGGAATGTGGAAGTTTTTTTTAAATGGAAGTTGTAGAGAAGATTACAACCATTGATTTATTAAAATGGACGGTTGAGATCTTTTCTCATTTCTCACGTAAAATTTATTTCTTATATGATCCAAAACCTTCTAAGCTATTAAACATAATAGCCAGGCAAAGTACAAACTAACTCAAATGTTTAGATATCAATCTCAAAAGGAAAGCAGAAATGCCAACATTGGAAGCTTGATTTTAAGAGCAGTATAAAAGAGGTCAAGCAAAAAGGAAAGAGATTTTAGATTGCAAACAAACTACTAAACTCTGATTAACAAATTCGTTTATTACTTCAAGTTAGTACTTAAATTGCCAGCTAAATTACCCACATAAAAAAAGGTAAGAGAAAAAATCACAAAGGAAAGAAGAATGGTCTTGGAATCACCCAAGTTCGAAAGTTGCAGCAACGCCAAAGCTCACATTTATCTAACAGTTACTGGGAGTAACATTTACTGGACATAATAAATTTAATTGCTCTGAATTTGAGAGATCTGAAAGCTAAGTCGACATCAACTTCATATATTACACATTTGGCTTCTAACAGTTATAAGACTTGGAAATATCTGAATAAATTTAGCCATAAACTCCAGACAAATTTATAGTGTCAATCTCATGATAATTAGGCTTGCTCGTCTAAGAAAAATGATAATATTATCTAGAATCTCATGATATTTCCCTTGACATCTTTCTTATATTCTTTCAATTATTATAACATAATTGCAAGTATACAGTTACCTATGGTAATCCCTCGGTGTATGAGAATTTGAGGTGGGAGAACCACGCCGTCTATTGTGACTAGAAGTCGATTCAAAGTCTGCATTTCTGGAAGTTGACCTAACTCCATCAGTAGCCAAATCAATTCTTGCACTGCTTATACTCTTCTTTTCACCATCAGATCGCTGATCCTTTGTGCCTCGGGATTTAGTATCACTATAATCCTCCTTTTCATAAGTTCTTCTCCTACCTTGATCATCTCGGTACCTGGCTGATCGATCATCATTGGTTGGACTATCATCATATGCATTTGATTTCCTCACGTAATGATCCACAGAAGAACTATCATCCCTAGAACGCTTAAGGTCAGACTTGTCACCAGAACGATCTCTGGTACGTTCATCCCTATAATTAGTGTCTCTTGGTCTCTTATCTCTATCATGCCCATCCCTTTGCTTACTATCCTTATGGCGGGTGTCTCTTTCAATGTCTTCTCGATACTTTTCTTCCTTGTGCCTACTATCTCTATCAATATCATCCCTAATACTTTCCCTTCGCCGATCGTCCTTAACTCCATCCTCATTATACCTATCATCCCCACGTCTACTATCCTTGTCATCATCTTCATGATACCGATCATCCTTACGCCAATTGTCTCTATCACCGTCGTCATAATATTTGTCATCCCGTCGGCCATCTTTGTCGGTGCTTTCCCTATGCTTTTCATCTTTCCGCCTGCCATCACGTTCTCCATCCTCGCGGTGTTTTTCATCCTTGCGTCTATTGTCCCTTTCATTGCCTTCACGATGTCTATCATCTCTACGTCTAGTATCTTTTTCACCATCTTCTCTATACTTATCATCTTGATATTTATAATCCTTATCAGCTTCCTCCCGATACTTCTCATCCCTCCGTCCGTCATCTCTATAAACATCTTCCTGATACTTATCAGAATAAAGTGCATCCTTGTGCTTATCATCTCTGTATTTCACATCCTTAGCACGATCACCTTTTGATGACGCTCGTCTATCGCCTTCTTTAGAATCATCATAATGTTTGTCTCTTTCACTAGAGCCTTCTTTTTTCCTGCGTAACTTTTTCTCAATGTCCTTCTCCACATCAGGATTCCGCAACTCGTCCGTGTATGGATGCTCTGCATAAATAAATGAAATTCAGGCGTGTCAGATAGTGTTTCTGATTATATAACAAGTGGCAGATAACAAGAAGACAATAGAATTACCAATCAATTGTAAATAATTTAAGATCATATTTCAAGAAGCAACTCTAGGAACAAAGTATTATTACAGCAAAATCAAGAATGATTTAAAGCTATGAAAGACGAAAGTAGTTAAGAGGGGGGAGAGCAAAAAAAATCGACAAAAAGGCACTCCATTTTCTCAGCACCTGAACATCAAGGGATGCACTTTTAAGTATAACATTACGTTATACTCCCAAAGCAACAGATATAGCGGAGAGCTCATTCAATCACCTTTTTTACTTTTAATGTCTTCCTAATGTGCATAACGCGAGAACCTTCTACATAAGAATCTATTATATCCTTTTCATACAAAGTTTGGAATTTCGGAACCAAATCTTTGTGTTGCTCTTAAGTAACACTCACTTTACTAGCAAGTCTAGCATTAAACAATATTATATCATCAGAAAACTAAGACATAAAAGTTCAATGTCATAAACCAACTTATTCAATCACATCCAGAGAAGAGCTTATCTCGAGAAAAAGTTTACATGAAGAGAAGAATGAGAAAAATGAAGTGGGCGTTTAAAGAGTTCATAAACATCTAGTGCTTGAGATGATTGGTTGCATAAGCATTAGCAGCAAAGCAGCTAAGATAAATCGCCCATATCCATGTCAATACCATTGACAAGTTACCTTACCAGTATTTTCTCGAGCACGTTTTCCCTGTCTCTCCTCAATAAAATCGCCAGCCAGTAGCCCTGCCTTTTTCCCAACATCCATATCCACTATTTTCACTTCAGCCTCGCCACTCTTATTGTCCTGACCACCATTTTTCTCCTTGTCAGACCTGCGGTCCTTGTCCTTTAACCCTTCCTTACGTGCAGACGAATCCCTCTCAGACTTGCGCTTTGACTCCCCTTTGCTCTTACTCTCATCTCTATCCACCACCGCAGCTGCCAGACGGTCTTCTTTTCTATCACCTGCATTTCCACTCTCAAACCGTTTACTCTTATTCTTGGAATCAACTCTCAAGCTCTCCCCTTTGCTACTAATGTCCTTTCCTTTATTATCAACTTTCAAGGTCTCGCCTTTAAGAATATCCTTTTCCACATTCCTATCAATATCTCCTCTCTCGTCTCCTCCCCCATTCCAACGATCTCCACCAATAGTGACATCAGTTTTCTCCTTCCGCCGTTTGGACGAAACATACTCCTCCAAGGCATCGCCATTCCCGTGGCTACTCATATCCTTACTGTCCTTGCCTTCCCGCAACTGGAACGAGATCTTTCGCTTCTCACCAGATGCCGAATCTCGATTGGCCCGAACAGACTCATCTTTACTACTTTTCTCCTTCATCTTCACTACATCCTCTTCGGAGTCCGAATAATCCCTTGAACTGTGTTTGCTCTGTTTGTGGGATTTGTGCCTCGAACTCCTGGGCATATCGATAGCTCGTCCAATCAAATACCAAATTATTCACGAATCACAAGCCCTGCCTTGCCTGCACAATAAAGCTACACCACCGGAATATTCAATTCAACCAAACCAAATCAATGATGAACCCTATAGAGGCGCGAGTTCATTCACCCAATAAAACCGGACAGAAACAGCCCTAACCCTTGAGAAACCCAAACCCTAATTCAAAAACTTCGCCCCAATTCAAACTCCCGAATGACCTCGATTGCAATCCGACAACAAAAACTTGATCGGAAACTTCGAATAACGACACCGGTTTGCAGCCCCAAGCCTTGACCCCTCTCAGATCGCTCGATTGCGGCGGAACAAAAATGGGGAATTTATCTACGCATACGGCGCTGCTCCATTTATTTATTGAAATGCATTGGCGCAAGTAGGAAAATGCTTTTATTTGGGGAAAATATGAAAATTGAAAAAGAATTTGGTGGGGAAGGAATCGAGAAAAAGTGAAGAAAGAAATGGAAAATTTTGCGACACGAGAGAGAGATAGAGGAGGCGAGGTCTTGATGTTTTTGTTGTTTGCTGAGTAATTAAAAAGTGTGATTCGTACTTTTGAGGAATCGCGGATAACTGGCTGTGTGAAAAGACGGTATTACCCTTCTGTGATTTTCTAATTTACGATATGCCACTGTCGGCTACTGAGGAGATTATAGTAGTTATTCACTTATTCTCATTTGTTGAAATTCATTTAATATTATGTTGTGACTAATTCAATTAATGATATGTGCTAATTTGATGTGCAAGCTAATAGTCATATTTTAACTGTGCTGTGCTGTGAAATCCAAAATACTAAACATTCAATTATATTTTCCATTTGTTTGAAATTTTGAAAGATCAAGTTTGGTTGGATTCAATTTGAATTTTGAAAACTGATTTGAGATTTGTTCGATAAATAAAAAATGAGATCAAGTTCAGTATATTTATTATTTTATTTAATAGTGAATTAATACGCGAATTCAAACTCGTTAAAAATATGTTTTTTAAACTATTTGGGTTAATACATATTTTAATATTAATTTGACAAGTTTGTAAATCAGTTCGTATATAAAGTATGCAAACTATTCAAAGTTTTATTGTTTTTAAAATTTGTGAACAAACTAATTAACAAAGTTTGCAAAATATTTAAAACTCGACTTGTTAAAATTATATTTAAACATGATGGCAAACTTTTATTATCGAATAACATTAAGCTTAAGTACAATCCAAAAATTAATTCAAACTCGATTCAATATTCGAACGAACGAATTTCATATTAACTTTTATTGAACGAGCTCCGAATAATTTAGAAAAAATTTGATTGGCTTGCGCCTTAATTAAAATGGTGTCTTCTCAAATCAATTCATTTGTATTTATGGTCCTTTACTTTCTTCTTCTTCTTCTTCGAATCCAACATCACAAATTTCACAATATATGTTGTGCAAACTGAACTTGCTACATACACCATTTTTGCTACTTAATTTTCCTCTTGAGTGTATTGGCATGTATATCATCATCAGGTCTAATTTGACCTTTTGATGTAATTCAGCCAATTGGAATGATGACAATTGTTAGTATTATTTTGGTAATTAGAATTTATTTAGGGTTGTATCTTTTAAATACATGAAATTTACACGCTTATATAAAAATTTTAAATATTGTATAAAATATAAAAAATGTGGACACACGTCAATAATTTTGAAATACATAAAATTTTGACACAAATTTTAAAAAATTATATAAGATACACAAAACTCTAACAATTACTCAATTTTTTACAATTTTTTCCATTAATCTTAGATATATTCTGGTAATTTTTAGGCTCATTTGTATTTATTTTACACTTAAATATTGAAGGTCCTTGAAACGACATCATATCAAGTCATAAAATTGAAAATATGTTAAAAGTATTGTATTTACAAATTATTAACATGTGTTCACCCCATATAAATATTGTCAAATCAACTTCTATTTTTGATGTAATCGAACACGTGTCAAAAATTGAATAAATGTCAAAATTATGTATTTTACACGTATTTTTAAATTCATGTTAAAAATTGAAGTACGTGAAAATTCGTGTATTGAAAACCACTAATTCATGTTCAAGTGAGATGAGTGTTGTCGTGTTAAAATTCATATTTAAAAACTTGAAATACGTGAAAAGTTGTATATAAAATAACATGTGTAAAAATTTAGGCCCCCAAATTCCGAGGCCCCGGACCGTTGTTCAAGTCGGCCGGCCCTCCCTCGGGGCTGGGCTTGGGTCCAGAACCATCAACATGTGTATGAAACAAAAATCAATGGGGCGGCGGTTCAACTAATTATGACTAGGTGGAAGCGAAATTGCTAATTTGACTATTTAGACTCGAAGTCTCGAACTATTAACTCGTACTTATACTTAAAAAGGTTGATTTATTCACGTGAATCGAAGAGCATACATCAATAAAGGCGAGAGCAGTGGAAAAAAAAGGGACTAAAATTATTATTTAATTACACAATTTTAACAAGTTAGACGATTTCGGTTCCAATTTTTCCAAATCCGAAAACACGGGTTGGCCACCTCTAGTCAAGAGACGAGATCTCAAAATCCCTAAATTCATACTTAGTCAGTCCAAATAGATAACACATTCATTTATATGTTTACCAGTTTGCCAGCTATGCAAGATGCCATGACTAAATAAAACTAGGGGCAATGACGTCATTTCCCACAATCCAATCAGCCACATCAACTAACAGGAATTGTCGGAGTTGGTTTTGGCGTCAACAGCTTCCCAACTAAGGAAGAACTTTACCTTCACATCTCTTCCTATTTGGGTCTCTGCAATTTTATTCATCTGCCCTACAAAGGTTTACTTCCTTTTCCTCGTAATATTATATTTCTACTTATAATTGTCCCTTTCTTTGGCCTTTTTGGGTGCTCCTTTAGCTTGATTTTAAGTCAATTTTGATGCAAAGCAGCCGTAGTTTACACGTGCTTTTCTTAATCTGTAGTAGGTACAAACGCATTAGAAAGCTCTTTTCTTGGATTTATGATGTTTTTTCCGAGATCATGTTTAGTCGTCTGTTTTTGTTGGTCTAATTTAATCTATTATTATTCCTAGTGAACCTTGTGTTGTCAGAGAGAATTTTTATTTCTGGGAATAATTGGAGGGTTTACATTGCGTTTTGAAACCATGATAGTAATTTATGCAAAAGGGAACATTTTGGATGTAATGATGTATGATGTCCTCTTGGATCATGGCTGCGTTAAGGTACTCCTGTGAGATAAAACTTTTGGTTATATCAAAATTTTGATTTTGAGTGGGAGTATTTGGTTTGTGTTAGTGGCAAGTTTAGCTGAACCTTCAGGAGCATTGATGACATGAACGCATAAATAAACACATTTTTTTCGAATGCAAACACAAACTTTTTGAACAATATTGAAATTTAGCGGTTTTTAATATGTAAATACTAGTGTTTGTGGTCTTATGCAGACATTGAAGAGCAATTACGTATGGGGAGAGTGGAGTGTATGATACTGGATAATGAGTTTTGTTTGAAGGCATTTGAATCATTCTCAGTTTTGCAGGTCAAATTGATCTTCATGGGTGATGGTCCTCGAGGAATAAAAGTCTTGCCCGATTATTTTGCAGCATCAACTTCTGGTTCAGGCTCTCCTCCAACTCCCAGCCCAGCATCAACAATAACCCCGGAGTTGAGGTGCTTGTCTTTGCAAAACTGTAATAAAGAAAATGGATTTATGCAACTCAAAATTATTTGCTATTCTAATGTATGCTCTAGCTTAGATCTCAAAGTCTGACGTCAGCTCGTAGAAGATTAAATACTGCCAGATCAATGATGAACTTGTTTAATTTAAGGGGACGTCTGTCTTGGAAATTAGGCGCAAATGGCGAGGAAAAGGTAAAATTAATAGTTTCCCAACTTCAGGTGGTTCAAATTTTCAGTCTCTGTTCTCTGATAACTCAAATGTTTAAAATTTGCAGGTTGTATTAAATGCTGTGGAGGTGGAATCTATGCGTTCAGAACTAGCTGATTTAGAAGAAAGAACGTCCCACTTTAAAGCTCAGTAAGCAAGCTTTTTTCTGAATTTCAACTTGCTAGTAACTTACTTATCTGTTCCTTATAATGGGTTCTTCTTCTTTATTTGTGTTCTATTATGTCATCCATCTTACCTTCTTGTAATGTAATCCCAACTTTTCAGACTGAGGTCCACAATTAATGAAACATCACAACAGAAACATATATGTAAAATCCCATGTCATATGCCTGTGGGCATTACGACATTACCTACAGATTCAAATCTGAAGATTGTAGCCTTGGTTGATCAGTCACCATATTATTTTCTTCTCCACCTTCCATGATATTTTAAAATTTTATGATTATCCCATAAATAGTTTTGCCTGTATTCTGGTATTACAAATTTATATTTTTAATATGTTGTGAAAAAAAACTGTGCTGTTTTGTTCTCCCTGATGTGCTTTTTCTTTTCTCATATTGAATGATTTTTGTTCGACACTCACTGGTAGGTTTTCTTTTACTTTAGGAACATATCTATCTGAACACTTCTTAAAACTTGAAAAGTTCATTACTCAAGTTTAGGATGTTTCTTATATATGCAGGTTAGAACACATTGATGAAATACTGAGATCTGCACGTCTATCAGGCTATCTGCACTTGCGGATGGTATTTAGATCTTTCCCGCGTCAGTGTTCTGTTGTATTTTGAACATCTCTATTCTTTTGCTTCATGTACTCTGTTCTTGTACGTAGAGATGGGCAGCATTACCGGGAGAACCTCCCATAGATGATACTGAAGTAGATGATTGGCTTCCACGCTTCATTGTCCTTCACGGATCATGTATCTACTTGTATTTGAAAGCCACAGGTAGTTGATCCGAACCCTATACATACCGTCCCATGGATTTACTGATAGTTAGTATGTTTTTAGCAGTTTTGGTTTCATGCTGTAGCCATTCATGCTATGTTTGTACTGCGTTAGGTTGATCTTTAGTTTTGGTTTCATATCCTTGGATACTTTGTTCTCTTTTGTATATCGGTTTTATTTAAATGAAATGTTTGTTGACACAATGCATATCTTGTTTACAGCACCCTTCCTATGTTCCCCAATTCTTGGCTTTCAACAGTTCCATGTTTCTATTGTTTACTACTTTTCAGATTTAAGTCCACAGGACTCAACTCTCCTATCGGATATTGTTGAAGTCGGACGTCTTCCTTGCTTAACACTGGAAGACGAAGAAACTCGATATTGCTTTTTTATCTTGACACGCCATGGGCTGCGATATGAATGCTCAAGCACATCAAAGATACAAGTATGTAAAATTCACCTCTATCTTTTGTTCCATATCAAGCGATTCTTTTTGTCAAAATATCTAAAACCTTATAATTGGCTTTGGATTAAACAAGAATCATTGGAAACATAATTCATTTGCTCCCCATTACTATCTCACCATTTACCTCTTGCTTTTCTTTTTTCCTTTCTTCAGAAGTTTAAGCCTTCATATTCTTTTCCACATTTTTTTGGTGCATGCCCTCATCTTCATATCCCCGTGCGCTCGATCTTCAGGTTGATTCGTGGGTGGAAGCACTGCAGATTGATTGCAAGTTGGCACTCGATCATGACGATCCAAAACTGTAGCTTGGTTTATCTGTTCATCGATCGGCTGTGCATATATGTTAATATTTAATGTTGTACAATGCATTACTGAGTGATTTCTTGATACCACTTTGTATCTAGCCTATTTTATCATAAATCAGAGATAATAAAACGTTATTGAGTAAACTATGTACATATCCTATTTTTAGCACTGCTTTTAAAATATTTTATAGTTTGTTATTTAAAGTATCTTGTTTTCATAATGTTCAAAGTGATGGTCCAAAAAAAGAAAAAGCTCAATATTTGATACCCAATTATTCAATCCTTTTACCTAACCAACAAAATCTAACTAACTTTTACTATTCCATTCCATGTAAGGCGTGAACCTACAGCTACTAAGGGCCATTTGGTGGGGGTGGGGTTTCTTGAAAAAACTTTTATTCTACTCTTCAACAATGTGTTATGAATAAATAATTGCGTATCATTTGGTGGAGTAATAAATAAATAAAATGGATATATGAGTATCATTTTTTAAAATTAATTATTGAATTATATTTTTATACAAAATTATAACTCCTAATTTATATAATAAAGGATGTTTATAAATAAATTTAAATTATAAAATTATGTGATGAAGTGGGTAATATAAAGATGTCCATTTTCATAATGTTATCCTTTTAAACATTATACCAAACACGGTGCTAGCCTCAGAAAACCACATAAAAAGCCTATCAGTCTAGGCACTTCCATTCACTCGCTCCCTCTGCATAACTACCTCTTCTAGTTTCTCTCTGTTTTCTCAGCCAAATCTAGATAAGCATTTTTTGGACATGAGGTCTCAGATGATCAGATCTGCGAGATCTTTCGTCTCTGCTGCTTCGAAGCAGTCATCCCGTTCATTTTCGGGTAATTTTTTTGATTTTTTTTATATCAGCGAGGTTTTGGAATGTGGATGTTAGTTGAAGGTCTGAATGTGCGTTGGGGGGATTGTTCATCAGCTGTTGAAACTGTGTTTTTCAGTGGATTGTGTGAATGACTTTCATGAAGAATATGATTTTTCTTTGACTGATGGAAGTCATACTGTAATCGTGAAAAGTTTGTCTTTTGTGTGACAATATGGTGCGAATTGATTGATGCGCAAAGAGGCTAATTGATACCAATAACTTTGCTCAAATGTATTCTATTCCTTTCTTCTTCATTTTTTGGTGCGGTTCCCTATGGTTTTATCTATAGCTCTTTGCGAAATATTGCTTGTTTGATTGGAAACGGATAGAGTTGATTTACTGGATGAATACTTTAAGGACATTCATCATACTCTATATCTAGGTTAGGTTGCATTAACTTGTCAAAAGGATCTTAACTATTCTCTGGCTTTTCAATGGATACAATTGATTCAAGTGTTTTGAATCTGAAACATTCCAGTAAGAGAACTCAGACTTGTTTTTTCCCCCTGTATTTCAGGTGGGAGAGCAGCAGCTGCAGCAGCTGTAGTTTCAAGCCGTGGAAGAGTATCATCTCTAGCCGCATTGGGTGCATCTGAGTCTGGAAATGCTTATAGGACTTGGATTTCGGGTATCCTTACCCTTCCAGTCGCAGGTCTGTAGAATGCTCTCATTCATAAAGTGTTTTCGAATAATTTATACTCCTTCTGTCCACCATTTTCTTACCCACTTTGACCTGACACGCGTCTTACTTGACTTGTATAGAGTGGAGTTTGAGCTTCTTTTTATTTATTTAATTGAGTTGTGTGTAAGTTTGAGCTTCTTTCAAAGGTCTTTAGTCTTACTCATTTTTTTGTTTTAATTTTCTGTATACTACAGCTTTCGTACTAAATGAGCAGGAGGCGCTTGCTGCTCCGGTACATTTCCATATTTCATTGTCTTAATGCGCCCTTTTCTTGGAAATATTGTATGTTCTACTTTGCTGACTGACACTCTGTTTCTTCTGCTTTTCTCTTAAGATGGAGCGAACTTTTATTGCCATCAAGCCAGACGGAGTGCAAAGAGGACTGGTATATACTTTACACTTTCTCTGTTTAAGAGTATTTTTTTACCTTAAACCTGGTTAAAAGTCTCGATAAGTGAACTTCGTACTAGATCAGTTGAAATTATGGTGATCTGCATTTGAATTGAAGAAAAACAGCAAGACACCTATATATAGACCCCTCCTCCCCCTTTAGTCTTTTGTGGGGTAGTTGTGTAAGCCTGCTGCTATCTTCAGCTCATTTTGACAAAGTTTCCATTGAATTCAGATTTCAGAAATCATTGCCCGGTTCGAACGAAAGGGCTTCAAGCTTGTGGCCATCAAGGTAACAATTCCTTCAAAAGACTTTGCCCAGAAGCATTATCATGACCTCAAGGAAAGGCCTTTCTTCAACGGGTTATGCAATTTCCTCAGCTCTGGACCAGTCATTGCCATGGTTAGAAGAGCACTGCTCCCATGTCATTTATATGCAACTAAATTTAGACACTTCGTAACTTTATCTATACGACTTTGCGCTCCTCCAGGTCTGGGAAGGTGAAGGAGTGATCAAGTATGGCCGTAAACTCATTGGAGCCACGGACCCCCAGAAATCAGAACCCGGAACCATTAGAGGAGATCTAGCTGTTGTGGTTGGAAGGTATACATTCCATTTCCAGCCCCCTTTAATTCTAGTTGCAGCATACAACAACATTATTATCTCCAAATAACTAATCACCGCCCTTTATATTTTAAAAAGGAGCAACTTTGATTGATGGCTTCACTTGCTTTGTCTTGATATCGAATCTCTTTTTTTTTTTAAAGGAATATAATTCATGGTAGCGATGGCCCTGAGACAGCCAAGGATGAAATCAACCTATGGTTTAAACCTGAGGAGTTGGTCACTTACACAAGCAATGCTGAGAAGTGGGTCTATGGCGACAATTAGTGGCCTCAATTTTGTCATTTATTTAATAAAAACACCTGCAATTTGGTCTAAACTGCGAGGATTGGTGGAAGCAAAATGAGAACAATAAGCATCCTATTCCTTATAGGCAAGTGATAAAAGTAGTCCTTGACGGCAAACTACAGCTGAAGTCAACTGCTACAATAATGTACTATTGAACTTATGTTTTTAGTTTTACCACTCTATATACACATTTTTGACTTTCTCTCTTTGGGAATTATGTGCATCTTTTTTATTAAATGAATATTAAACTAATCCATATAGAATTATTCAAAAGTTAATAAGTGAAATGCGTTTCGAAAACATAAAAAAAAAAAGAACTTTTGCACTGAACTTTTCCATTTGTGATTAGGGACGTAACTTCATTCGTGAACTAATTAGAGTTTGGTTTGATAAAAATTCGTTTGTTTACTAAACGAGCCAAATTTAAACTTCAAATCAAACTCGAATAATTTTTCGAGTCGAATTCGAGTTTAATGGTATCCAGTTCGAAAGGCTCGCGAACATGTTCAAATATAATTATAACGAATTGAGTTTTAAATAGTTCACAAACTTAAAAACGAATTGAACTTCAAATAATTCACAAAACTTTATATACGATCTAGTTCATAAATTTATCAAATTAATATATATATGTATATATAGAGAGAGAGAATAATTTTAATAAACAAGTTCGAAATCGAGTTTGAATTTACTATTAAATCGAATAATCAACAAACAAAACTCAAACCAATTTCAAACTTGAATTCTATTTATCGAATTAAATTTGAACTTGATTTTCATAATTCAAACCGAGCTCGAGCTGAACTCAAACTTGATTTTCATAATTCAAACCGAGCTAAAGCTAAAGTCAAGTTTAATTTTCATAACTCAAACTGAACTCGAACCTTAAGATTTCGAAGGGAACCGTACTCAAATTTGACAATATTCCGTTATCCTTGTCGGATTACACTAGTGTTTCAAGTGTCGAATTGAAATAAAAATAAATCAAAGTATTTATTTAGCACATTTTTTTTTAGGAGTATTACACAAAGCCAACGTTCTCCATAAGCAAAAGCAAGACTCGGAGACTTGCGTCTTTGCGGCCCCCTCTGACTCTCTGCAGTGACTCAGTGAGTTAGTGAGAGTTGTTGGTTGGTTTCGTTGTTTCACTCAAATTATCGGCTTCTTTTTTTTTTTTTCTTTTTTTCTCTCTCTTTTAGTATCAGCAGTTTTGCAATCTCCTCTCTTCAAAACCCTAAACCTAGCTTTCTCCACACTTCCGCTACTGGAGCTCCATACCATCTCAATTAAGCGGTAACTTCTTACTTAGCTCAGTTTCTGACCATTTGGTTATTACTGTCTGAATATCTCTCCGAATTTGTTGCCGGACGCTTCCTCAGTGTTTATGTGCTTGTCGCTACTTGTGTGTGGGTAGGGTGGGGAATGGGGATTAGGGTTTAGGTGGGGTTTAGTTGCTTTATTTTCATAGTTCTAGTAGAATAGGTAATAATTCTTCATAACCCCCAGTAATGGCGGTTTTCTCTGTTATTATTATATCAGGCGTTTATTTTCCAGAGTCCCTAGTAAGAAGGAAAATTCATAGTTGAAAATTAAATGGATAAAAGAACGTTTGGTATGTTGAACATTAGGTTTCTTTTTTTTGGAGGCAATGACGTTTTGGTGATTGCTCTGCTCGAAAATAATCTGTCCTGCTTTTGGAAAATGAGATACTCTCTAATGCTTTCTCCAACTTGCCAGTTATGCGTGCTTAACTTAAAAGTGTTTAGACAGGTCCTTCTGAGGGATACTCTCTTTGCGTATATGATTGATTTATGTTTCTATGTTGTCTTGCAGATGGCGGCTGAACCCTTGACCGATGAAGCAATTGCACTCACTGAGAAGAAAATGGATATGGCATTAGGTCTGCAAATGAGTACTCTTGGATTCTGATTCTTTTTATGACATAATTGTTTTCTCACCTCCACTTTTCATACAGATGATATCATAAAAATGTCGAAGACTAACACTGTGAAGCCTAAGAAACAAAGAATTTCGGTAAGATTTCCTTTTTTTCATGCTTCGTGTTGACTTTGATTCTTGATATATCTTCTGCTTCTATAGTTTTTAAATTGATCCTTGTAGAACCGGGGTAAAAAATTTGTCGCTGACGCTGCTCAAGATAGATTTATAAAAAACCTAAGCTTTATGGATTCACGATCATCCCTCAGACAAGTAAGTATCAGATTATAACTAAATATTCCCTCTGCTGTACCTATACTGTCCGTTGTCATCATGGGTTCCACTATATCTCTCCTTTTTTCTATTGTTTTGATTTGAGGGTGGTGGGTGTTAAGAACTTTATGTGGTTCAAGTAGCAATATTTTCACCTGCTCTCTTGTGGAATTTGACAGGGAGCTCTTTCTAGAAGGAGGTCAAGCATTCATGGAAATCAGTTTCCTTTGTCATCTGAGGCTGCTAGAAAGGCTGCTGTTGCTCCTTTTCGCAATAGGGGTTTTAACCAGAGCAGGACATTCAATGTGAATAAACCAAGGTGCTTATTAATTGCTTATTTGGGTGCTAGAGTTTTTTCAATTAAGATATTGATGTTATTGATAGTACATGAATTGATATAATCAAACTGATTGTTGATATTTGATCCAATGCAGGTAATCACGATCTTCATTTCTACTCATGTGATTGTGGCCTCTGTACTTCCAAAATAATGTTGGTTGGGCATTTCTGAATTTCAAATTGATGTAAAGAGGATGATGCCCTTTCATGCATAAAGTATCCTCTCTAAGAAGTTGGTCTCAGATGCAAGCTTGTAGAAACTAAAAGGTTTGAAGTTGCCATATGGTTGGCTTTTGAGACCAAATGGAACGGCCTTGTTGCTCAATAAGTGGAACACAAGTTCATGAAATGGATCTGTGAACTGAGCTAGTCGAGGCACTTCTGATATTTATGTCATACGATATACATATTTGGTAGTTGGTCCAAGTAAAGACACATTCCCACTATTTGTGTTCACCTTCTCTAATTTTTGAGGTTATGAAGTCTTAGCTTTGTGTTATTACAAAATTCTTTTTGGATGGCGCCATCTCTTGAAGAAATCTGTGAAAATGGGCAGCTTCTGATTATTTCATTGTGTCTGCACTGATGACTTGAAAATCAAGAAGAATTAACATATTCATTTCAAATATTCTAGCAAACTATTGTTATCGGATCCATTCAGTTCATGATATGTTTGTCCTTGGTGACATTTCACTTGCTTGAAGTGGATTTTGTAGTCTTAGAAAGAGTTATATCTTAAGAGAAGCCATGACCCTCTCAAAAGAAGCCTTGACTCGGAAAGGTTTTTCCTTAAAAGCCTGCTAAAGCTTGTGGTGGTTCTGGGATGGATCTGCTTACTTGTCTGACTACAATAGTTTCCATAATCCGTGTTTCTCAGAAATTGGACGAAGTAGTTCATTTGTACTTCTTGATGAGGAGCCTGTTTCGTTAGGTGTTGATCAGAATGATTCCTTTGCTAGTTTTCTCCTGGAATGAGTCTTGAACTATGGATGAAATCAAAGCTTCTTATTTTGGTGGCTGATTTTGATTATCAGTGTTCCCACTTGGATGTCTTTACTGGTTAGTAGTATTCTGTTCTTCATTTTGTACCCCTCCTACTCCAATCTTTGTTTGCTACGTTGGTGCAGGAATGCAGTTTCTACAGAGCAAAAATTTGCTGTAAATGGAAGTGCCATTATCGTAAAGGTATATTAATCTGAAGAAAGCACACAACTTTTGGTTTCTCTATATCTGTCCAATTGTTATTATTATATGCATGCAATTTGGAGTTTGATTCATGTTTGAATATTGATTTTTAATATTCTAATTATGTGGTGAATGTTACTAATTTGATGTGCAGAAACATTTTCAGCAAGACAATATAGTGGCCAAGCAGAAGCCTCAAACATTAGACTCTCGTTTTGCTAACATGAAGGAGCAAAGAATGCGAGTATCTTTGCAACAGAGTAACGGAGCCCGAAGGAATGGTGGCGGCCAGCCTAGATTGCCATGGGCAAGAAACCGCCTACGCAGCTCATACTAGTTGCCACAAGTTTACCTTTGTACTACTTTTTTGTTGTTGAGGTTTTTGAGATTTAAAGCTACTCAACTACTTCAGCCAAGTTGCGTATTTGGTTGGTAAAATTGTACTTTTGTTGAATGATATTTGACATTTGTATAGTAATTTTGCGTTGTCAGCCTAATTGCTAAAGTGAGGTTCTCCATTATTGAGCATTTACGGTTTCTTCTTCAAGAAAGAAGAAACATGAATGAAATGCTTCATACTCGTAAGGGCAGTTAGGTATATACACTATATTATACTACCTCTGTCCCACTTCATGGTTGTGGTGAAAATAAAAGTTTCAATTAAGATACTTCTTCCGTCCCGCTAAACATGTCCTGTTTTATTAAAATAATATACTCATTTGAATATAAAACAAGACATGTTTAGCGGACGGAAGGAGTATCATAACTTTTCCACAACATCAATATATCTATATGCGTGCATGCTTTTCATTTAAAATGTAAGCTGGTTAATCGTTTTGTATGACCTGGGGTTGATTTGCATATTTATAATATAATAATGAGAGAATTAACATCTTGGGGGTGTAGCTCATATGGTAGAGCGCTCGCTTCGCATGCGAGAGGCACGGGGTTCGATTCCCCGCACCTCCAAATTCCATTTTATTCTTCATATTTTTATTTTTAATTTTTTTTGAGTATCAATAGGTCATTGGTGCTATAACTATAGTCCAGTGATCCAGAAATTCAGCAGATTAATTGAAACCTCAAACCTCCTCTTTGGAGTTTGGTGCATCATTTTTTTTTAAGATTATTGTCGGTGGTACAAAATTAATAATTTAATGTGGACTAATAATGCGAAAGTAGAGTTTGGCTAATTAACATTAATCATTGTGAAGTAGTCATTTGTGTTTGTTTATAATTTTGGTCTCACAAACCATCACAGTTAGGTGTTGTGCTTGGAAATCCAACCACACAGAATTGCTGCTGATTCAAGCAATCTAATTAATTGATGGCTATTATTTTATTTGCAAAACACATGCTTCACATGGTTATGGTTACTCCCCATGGAAGATTTCGAGTTCAAATTTCTACCATTATTGGATCAAGATTTAATTTAAATATTTATTAAAAAAAGGAATGCTACATTTAGTGAGAATGAAACTAGGAAATAGAAAATATGATCAGAGGATATATGGAGATATTAATATATTATTATTCGTTTTATATTCTCTTACAAGAAAATTTAGTCTCTGATTCCATATTTATAAAGTAGTAGATTATATTTGCACTTATTGTTACGTAGAATTAGCAATAGTATATTATTTATTCAGTGGGAGTATATTTGAAGGACGAAAAAGGTGGTATATATGCAAGTGAAATAATGATATGAGAATATGATCAGGTTCTTTGCTTTATGCTTGGTCAGTACCCTAAGTTATAACTTATAAATATATTCATTAATATATCTCAATTAATACTTCTGTGTCAAATCACTACCCAACTCTTCACACGTATAATATGCAATTTGTTCAACACAAACGATTCCATGTTAAAAAGAAAACAAACCAAATAGATAAATGGATTCTAACTTTAGGAATAAAGAAAAAAACAAAAAAAAAGGGAGAAGCAGCCAAAAAAATACCCATAATATGTATTCCATTTTATAAAGAAAGTAGATCAATCCAAATATTTCATTCTCATCGATTCTACACTTAATTTCTCTTTTGTTACAATACTTAAATAAAGACTTAAATTTCATTTGGATTTTGGAGTTCTGTCTACACTTTAAAAAAAAATCAGACTAATATGCGTTTGTTTTGTGACATTTATATTTTATTGTCTTTTTTCCTTTATTTATATATTCGTATCAAAAGGTTGCAAATATTGGTTGAAAAACAAATGCTTTTGCACTTGTAAAGGAATTTGATTAGTCAATTTGAATTCTATGTGACTATTAAAATGGACATTGGTCAATTAATTGAATGCTAAACTTGCACCTTATAAAAAGTTAAGAATAATACTTCGATTAAAAAATGTACATTTTAAAATCGAACAAAATTAAAACAAAAAAATTGAAAGCATATAAAATGAGATGAAGATAAACCGACACCGACCATATATAAAGAGCAGTTTACAAAACGTCTTCATCAACAAAGCAAAGCAAAGCAAAGCAGAAGAAGAATTACTTCAAATTTTGTTTTAATGGCATAAATTTGCAGAAACTAGAGCGATTGAGAAATGAAGAAGTTTTTTCAAATATTGTCGACGACAACAAGACAAGAATCTCTACCTCTCACGTGACTCGTCTTAGTTTTCTCCATAAATATCATTTTCACAGATCATCCAATCACCGAAAGGTACGGTTTTCCATTTAAATACTACTGTAATTATTACAGAACAATTAGTACTTGTTTATGTGCCTAATACTACCAGCTTTGGTACTTGTCTTCACTGGTATATATATATACTGTTTGCGCACACTGTGATTGCAGTTTGCTCTCTTCTCACTTTCCTCCTCCAGATATTCTTGCTTTTTTGGTATAGTTTCGTTGCGAGGTTCGCCGGGAAGATGTCTTCCAGTATTCTGGTCACCGGAGGCGCTGGCTACATCGGCAGCCATACGGTGCTGCAGCTGCTGCTCGGTGGCTACAAGGCGGTGGTGGTGGATAACTTGGATAATGCTTCGGAAATTGCTCTCAAGAGGGTTCAGGAACTCGCCGGGGAGCAGGGATCCAACCTCACTTTTCATAAGGTTTTCGACAGTGCTTTGCTTCGAATCTTTTTTTATTCGGATTTTTGTGATTTATTCTGGTGTTTTGTGCGTTACTCTGGCGGTGTTGCGGCGGTGAATGTGAAGCGTCGGATTGTACTAGGACTTGTTTATGTGCTTGGTCTGCGTTGTTCATGAGAGATATTTTCTGTGATCTGTGTTGTTCTTGGTTTCTCCGGATGAATTTGGCTTTAGATGTGGGGAGATTTTTCTAGTGGGTGTCGAGTTTGTGCTTCGGATACTTCTAGAGAGAATAGTTTGCAAATGCTAGTGCTTGTTTATGAATTTAGTTGTTGATCTGCAATGCTCTTCTTGAAATTAATTTCGATTTCCTCACCACAGTTGTTGATCTGCAAAGCTCTATGATTTTTGGTTGATTGCAGATAGATCTTCGGGACAAGCCTGCGCTCGAGAAGCTTTTTGCTTCTCAAAAGTAAGTTTCTCAAGTTACTCTTTAGTTGTTGGCAACCATCAAAATCAAGTTATGCTATTGTTAGTGAAAGAAAATATTAATTGGTGATTGCCATTCACTCTCTCTAGGATACTGATTTATTTTAGAGAAATTGATGGATGTTCTGCTAGTCGAGTTATTCTCTCAAGATTCTGGTCCAAAGACCACATTGTTTACATTTGAACTTCATTAAGGTTTTCAAGATATTTCATTTCTTTACCACCTCTTTGCATATACGAGGATCTACCCAATACATACTATTTTTATTGGAATAAGTTTTGAACATCTACTTTCTCAGTATACAGAGTGGATTATATTTAAACTGGATTTGTATATAATGAAATTTTTTCAAGGTTTGATGCTGTTATTCACTTTGCTGGATTAAAAGCAGTTGGAGAAAGTGTGCAGAAACCTCTTCTGTATTATGATAATAACCTCATTGGTACAATTGTTCTGCTCGAAGTCATGGCTGCCCATGGATGTAAAAGGGTAACTGTCCTGGTTTTATTACTACCCCAACCCCATACATTTTTCCTTCTCTTTGTAGCTGATTTTACTCATTTCTACATTTCAGCTAGTGTTTTCATCCTCCGCTACTGTATATGGCTCGCCGAAGACGGTCCCTTGCACAGAGGAGTTTCCCATTAGTGCTCTAAATCCTTATGGAAGGACAAAGGTAATTTATACATTCAATTTTCATGCAAATGTTTTGAGAGTGAAGTTCATCTTAGATATCGAGGATGCTTGTGAGTTTCAGTTGGAGGAAATAAGCATTGCTTTATTGTTATAACTTGCTTCGGTCGTGTGCATATGTACTTTATATGATTCCTTACGGTGTTTTTGTGAGTTTCTATTTTGTGCTGTCAGCAAGATCGCCTGACAATTACATTTTTTCAGCTTTTCATTGAAGAGATATGCCGTGATCTTTACCAGTCAGACACATCATGGAAGATCATTTTACTGAGGTACTTCAACCCAGTTGGTGCACACCCTAGTGGCTATATTGGTGAAGATCCTAGAGGGATCCCAAACAATCTTATGCCCTTTGTGCAACAAGTAGCTGTTGGAAGGCGACCTGCACTTACAGTTTATGGAACTGACTACAGTACAAAGGATGGAACTGGGGTAAAATCTTTGGTCACCTATGTGTCTTTTATTTTTATTTTTATTTAATCTCATGTTGTCTTTGTATGAAGATAGCTTTAGTAAATCGTACAGCATAAACTTGATACTTATATAATCTTGACAGATTAAACCGAATTAACAAGTAGATATTAACTAAACTATAATTGTATATGTGAATTTTCAGGTGCGTGATTATATCCATGTTGTGGATCTATCAGATGGCCATATTGCAGCTTTGAACAAGCTATCTGATGCTTCTGTAGGTATGATAAGTGAAATCATCATTTCTTTATTTGTTAATTTTTGCATGAGACGGTTGAATGATCTAGAAACAACTGTTGTTAAAATATACCATAGGACTCAATTGATGATGCTGAAACTTTTTATCTCATGTAGTTTAATATCAATAATATATCAACCATAATCATGGAAGGAAGACTCTTTTGAGCTGCGTGAAACAGGATTTCATGAAGATTTACGGAGTCATTATATTTCAGATTATTCAAAAGAATATTAATCCTTTGCCCGTTATTGTATTAATGCCCTTTGAGATCTCATCTCATAGATACAATTTTCATTATACAACCGATCAAGTTTCATATGACCAGTGTCTCATTTTCATCTATGCATGATTGACTAGAATTTGTTTTCTAGGGCATGGTTTCTTTATGCTACCAAGCTAAAAGGAATATCTACTTTATAAGTTTATCAACTGTGATAGAGAGGCTTCAAAAGCTTATCGAGAAGTTTCTTTTTTATGGTAAATGATGTTGCACAGGAGCAAACATAGTCTTTTTCTTGTGTTTTATTCTTACATGAGCTTTTTTCACATTAGTGCTACAACCTATCTATGACCTTTTAAGTTTTAGCCTTATATTATTAGCTGTTACATATTTTGTTTTAAATGATTGTATGTGACTTGCAGGATGTGAGGTGTACAATCTTGGGACGGGGAAGGGTACATCTGTTTTGGAAATGGTAGCTTCTTTTGAGAAAGCATCCGGGAAGGTAACTACTTATAACTTAATACTCATCTTGTAGAATTAGACGGCTATGTGAAAGAATAGAAGTTAATGATGCTGAACAAGTAGACAATAGAAGAACGGGTCGAGGCCTAATATTCTTCTCTTTTCTTTCTGTCACTCTTGAAACTGACTTGACTCCTGCAAATGGTAAATGTGATGTTCTAGAAACTTCCATTGGTGACCGCTGAGCGACGACCCGGTGACGCTGAGGTTGTGTATGCTGAGACAGACAAAGCTGAAAAGGAGTTGAAGTGGAAGTAAGAATTTGACTCTCGCTAATTTCACATGATAAAGGTCAGAATTAGAGGTGTGCCTGCTAATTGCTATTTCGTTTTTTCATTTCATTGTAGGGCGAAATACGGGATCGATGAGATGTGCAGGGACCAGTGGAACTGGGCTAGCAAGAATCCATATGGTTATGAGCCTGCTGAGTAACTCTAAGTTGCAGAAGCTCTCAAGTGTGTGTATGCTCATAAATTTATGTACTTTTGCACCAAAAATCTCCTGAGTGAGTAAATGATGTTAACAAATCATGAGAGAGTGGAAATAAACCCTAAACCTAATAAATGCCGGGTACTTTCTTTCTTCCTTGCCTTTTCCTTCTGTATCTCTAATGCATTTAAACATTGAAGTTGCTGTCTTTGCATGTTATCAAAACCACCAATTATAAGTATCATTTTTCTAGCAGCATACCACTATAAATTCTTGTAAATAGTTGCAATTAACAATTAACTTAGCTTCTGCAATTATCATTTAACTTCAGAATGCACATTATTGATCCTAGATGCCCTAAGATTATTCAATGTTGGGATGGAGAAGATAATATACATATTGATGCTACAATAAATCGAACTAGACATACATTTCACGAACAAAGAGACAGCTCGTCGCAGCTCTATCCTTGTAGCGACGCTCTTGCCTTATCGAATGCAGCCTTGGCAGCATAGTGTTCTGCTTCCTTCTGCTCAATGAATTTCTGAGACTCTTCCACTTCTTTAGATGCACTCAGATATTTCCCCTCCAACACCTCCTTGTCTTTAGTTACTTTCTCGAGCTGAAGCTCAAAAGTTGTCTTCTCCGCCTCACAACAAGATGCTTCTGCTTCAACCTCGAAGAGGCGTTCCTTGACACGAGAGATTTCTTCTTGCAAAATTTTCAGGCGAATCTTGCTTTTGATCACGGATTCGGCTACCTCTGCATGCTTGCAGTTGATCTTATCTAGTTTCTCTCTCTCGCTAGAACGAAGATCGACTAAAATCTGGTAAGAATCATTTGTGGGAATGGCCCGGTCGATCTCAGCCAATTGAGAAGCACAATGGATCAATTCCTTTATGCGGTTCTTGAAATCTGTATAATCGTAGTGCAAGCAATCTAGCGCAGCAAATGTAACTTCTGCAGCCTGACTCATGGCCTCGTGGTCTTTGACATCCATCGTGTCCAAACGTGTGAGGAGCTCGTTCTGAATGCACTCAGCAGCTTGATGAAATACACTGGAGATTGACTTCGACATAACACTGCGAGTTGCCGGTTCATCTAGAGGCACAAGACTTCTTGAAGTCGTTGCATCTCTAGAATTTACCAGAATCTTTTCCTGTAGCACATAAGAGGATTCTATAGGACAATGATGTTGTTCCAGATTGAAAGAAAGCTCTTCATAGCTTTCAACTTCCTTAGAATCTCTTGCTGGTGTGATTGAACCAATACCCTCTACCAAAATGTTTTGCACCAAGCAAGTGGGCTCCAGAGGATAGGAATCTGCAGCTGCACAGAGAGTGATCAAAAGGAAACTAAAGGGTAGAATATAACAAGTACAACTAATGCCTACGGGCTACAGCTAAAGCTCAAGACAACATGCAAGATCAGTAG
This sequence comes from Leonotis leonurus, assembly GCA_026898415.1. Classification (NCBI taxonomy): domain Eukaryota; kingdom Viridiplantae; phylum Streptophyta; class Magnoliopsida; order Lamiales; family Lamiaceae; genus Leonotis; species Leonotis leonurus. The sequence goes on from JAPKLX010000027.1 coordinate 1,021,810, forward strand.
TAGTTAAAGGTGAAAGACTTATTAGTATCACTTTGAAACCATTAGAAAGGTCACTCCAAGAAAAGGATATTTAGTAGACGAAATAAGAAAGCCAAAACGAAAGAATTGGACGGTGCCCACTTACAGGAGCTGGATGGTATCAACGCACAAGTCATCGAGCAGCGCCTTGGATGGAAAACAAGCCTTCCCCACCAGCCATTCAGTTCAGTAATTAGACCTTGACGGATTGCATCCGTCATCCAACAGTGTCTAGTTGACAAAGAATTTGGGAATAGTTGTACTGTCAAACGACTACCAGATTTTTTCACAAAACCTGAAACTGCCAGAGTTTGTGAAATAAGAAAGAGAATAATATGCAGAAGTGAAAAAAAAACTGAGGTGGCTTCCAGTACTCTAATTGTGTCCTATAAAGGCCAGAAATTTTCGCAATACAATCTTTCCGACCAAACCCACAACTAATTTTCCATTCCGTGCTAGATATTCTCCACAGATCTCTGCATGAAAACTAGGATTTTTCGACAAAATGTTATTACTTTTTCCCCTAAAATCGTATATGCATAAACTCAGACATAAGCACCAAGGATAGATACATCACCTCCTACTATGTCTCCACGACGTGATCGCTTGTGAGGTCTCCTTGAAGTTATCTTATATTTTTGTTCCAGACATTTGGACTTATTACGAGATAATACTTCTATCCGAGTTACTTCACGGCAGATTAGATCATCAGAAGGTTCAAACAAAGGTGAAACAGGATCCGTCCCTTCATCCCTATGCTTGCTCTCCCCATTCATATCTGTAACTGTACCGCTGGTTTTACTGCATTTTACCATTCCCGACTGATCCAACATTAAAAGCTCGTCATTCCAAACTCTATAGCCACAAGAACCTTCTCCCTGTATAAGATTTAAAAAGAAATACATAACATCCCCATTTTTCCAGATAATAGTTCTCCAGAATTTAACTCGTGCAGCACAAGAATAATTTCTGCATTGAGGAGGCATACAAAGAATACTATCACACTTGCAATGCTATTTGTATCAGATCAAGACTCATTAACCACTCTCTATTATTATACACCAAAGACTACTCAAGTATTAAAATCAAGGACATTAGGCCAGTGATTATGGGAAAATTCCCTAGGCACTCAATCAACTAAGTTTCTACTTCAATAACATATAGCTTCCATAGAGCTTGCACTATTTGCAACTTAGTAGTCAATTAACGAACCAATAATTTAAAATACATAATTAAAATTCAATAATTTTCACAGATTTAAGAAATAAATTCAGTACCTCTTTCCCAAGAGAATAAGGGATCACAAAAAAAGTTGATGGATGAGCAATACTTGGGAGAAAAGAAAAGTAGCGTACCTCCTTCAATGGGCAGGTGAACATGATCCGACCCGCATTGGGTCCGGTGGTCTCCTTCTTAACCCGGCAAACTCCGGCACCACATTCCCCGCAGTAAGGCACTTGCATAAATTCATGGTGTTGCACCTTGTCAGCCCACTTGAAAAAATTGTGCTAAAATCATAAGAAACCCCAAAATTAAAGATCAAGATCCGAAAAAAACAGACAAGGTCTGTAATATAAGAAGAATAAGAAAAGCGGTAAATAAAGACATGAAGAAGGAGAGGACTGACATCGGAGGCGGGGCACGTGAAGAAGAATCTGTTGCGGTTTCCATCGGTAGAGGACTTCAAATAGCTGCAACTTCTGCCGCACTTGGGGCAGATCAAGCAACCCTCTTTCCACCGCAACCCTTTCATTTTGCTCTCTCTCTCTCTCTCTCCCCCCCAGGGAATAGTAGTGAGAAAATTGTGGAGAGAAAGAGGGAGAGAGCCGAGAGGTTTCCAGAGTTGGATACTGCTTCTATGGAGTGGGTTTCTTTCACTTGGGATGCTATGCTGAGTCACGGATTGCCATTTGGAGAGATCATCTTCTCCTTCAGCTTCTGATATGGGCACAGTGAAGTTCGGTTCGGTTCGGTTCGGTTCATATCTTCTCCTTTCCTTTATTATGTTTGTGACTGTAATAAACTTTGTAGTATTATTTGCTCTCTGCCATCTTTTGCAATATACAAAATTACCCTCAAAATATTATGTCTAGACTATAATTATAAATACTTATTTTAGAAAAGCAAATAAAGGTTTATATATATAAAATAGTTATAACGTTAAACCTGATAATTAAAATTTCAAATTTACTAAAAGAGGTGTAAGGGCATTTGTGGAATTCCATCATTATTTTAACTGTTTATAGAACACTGCCCGCCGTTATCTTTCTTTCTCTATCTCTCTCCCATGCAGATGCAGGTGCAGCCATGCTCAAATTCATGGACTCCTCACCTCTCAGCTTCTTCATTCTCGTCTCACTCTTCCTTCTTCAGTACCCCAAGAGTTAATCGACCATCTCTACCCCGATCTCTTCTCCGATGACGATCGCATCCATTCCTCCTCCCCGCCAGAAGCACTCGCCGTTTCTTCTCCGGTGGTTCCTGCATTGTTTGTAATTGGAAGAGATTTCGACATTCGTCACCCCACTGGCCGCTTTTCCAATGGAAATTCCCGTTGATTATATCGATAATTTCATTTCTGTATCTTCATTTTCCGTTTGGGCTTTTGAGAATCGCCAGAATTTGACTGCAATGTTAAATTCGTGCTTTCTCCGCTTTGTGTTTGTTGATGCTGGATGATCTACTTTTTTTCAATTTACTCATTCTGGACTTATTGCTGTTCTGGAAGGTTTACTGAAGATTATTGCAAAAATGCCTCTTACCATATATGGTGGGATCAGTTTCACCTAACGGGCGCTGTCAACGAAATTCTTGCTGGTAATGTCTGGTTTGGCCTCTATGTGAACATGTGTTACCCCATGAATTTGCAGGAAATGGTAGCTCAGAATGCTAAATTTTGATCCCCTCAAGACACACTGTACAGTTCATAGATGAGTCTTGTAGCAGTTAGGAATGCTTGTGCTTCGTTGATAAAAAGAGGCTTTAGAAAGCACTTGTGTTACAATTGATTGTGAAATGAAATTGGTGTAGTTTTTACAACATGAATCACAGTAACGTAGTCCTAACTGTGCAATAGCCTGGTGTTGAGTAACACACTTTTATACAATCAACTCAAGATACTGCTAACTGTGAACTCTTCTTTACTGTCATTTTCTTCTGAGATACTGCTGAACTTTTGTTTGTGAAAATATCAAAAGGTCACTTCAATCGGTGTGTGATTTCAACTGACCAGTTCCGAGTCCACAACTTTAGTCTCCATTACAAAGTTTGGAAATGCTAGAGTTACCTCCCTGTGATTTAAATAAGTGTTGAAGGTATTGTAAGAATTAGGAAGAGAAAAACTCAGCTTGCTTACCATGGTGTGTTAAAAATGGGATCAAGTAACGGGAGTCGTGGACTCGTGGTGCTCGACTAACCTTAAATGCGGGAGAGTCATGTTCTTTATAAGGGAAGGATACTTGGCTACCAACTCTTTCCACTCTTCTAGGTCTATTTTTCCATCTCCTTTTAGATCTGCCTCCTGAAGTGTCTGTCAGGAGAATGAGAACAAAGTTCAGCTTACTGTTTAAGCAAGTAACGGGAAATAATGAGATTAGACTCTTCTCGAAGACTACCTTGTCGACTATTGCTTCGACATCATCATCCGAAACTAACAATTCTAACTCACAGAGTGTAGCCAGCAACATTTCCTTCAACTGGAGATTAGAATGAAGAACTGTGAGGTCAAGAAAGGTAATTGTTGCTTCACATAACTAAGTGACTGCAAATCATGCAAACTTTCATCTTTTTTTCACAAGTAAATAGATACTTAGAAAAGTGATCAGCCTTAAAACAATCATTAAGTTATATTTCAATGAATTGGATAGGGCTTAGCTACTCCTATGAGGTTATGCAATCGTTTTTGGAGACAATATACGATACGGCAAAAGATTCACCTCTTCTCGTTCTATATAGCCCGTGTGCCTGAGATCATACAATCTGAATGCAACTGCAATAAAATCGCTCGTGTAAGTAGGAGGGGGTTGCATTACATGATATGGAAGAATGAAGTAAAGAGATTTATATAACTTACATGCAATTTTATCTTCTGCTACAGCATCAGGGTGGAAGATGCTCAGCGTCCTAACAAACTCTCCGAATTCTATTACCCCGTTTCGCTTAAGATCAAACAGAGTAAACAGCTGCAAAAGCATCAATAGAAGATATATCTTGTTACAATAAGAAATCTTTCATAAAAATCCATATTCTGTTGTATACTGAAATACAGTTGAAAGACAGAATATACGAACTCTTTCTGCGAAGAGATTCTTCGTGCTACTACAATTGAAAAGTGCAAGCAAGAATTCTTCCTGCAATCAAATATAAGCCAGATAGCAATAAAGATGTCATTGTAAGCAAATCAACGAGTTCAATAAACACTTCACTCATATTTGAGAAATGAAATTTGACCTTGTGAATTCGACCATCATCAACAATCGAACAGCTTAGCTGCTCAAACAGGGTGTGGAGAGCCTCCACTTCATTAACGTTAACTGCAAACATGACCAAGTTTCGACTTCCACATAATTAAGCCCATTCTAATAAAATGGTACATGAAAACTAAAGTTGAAATCTCATAGTTTGCAACTGAATTGGAATGTGATGAAAACATAATCTTAAATTTGACTCACAAGCTGTCTCAGAAGCAATAACTGCATGACTATCAGAACCTGCAGATTGTTTAGCTTTCGACAAGCGAAAAAAGCTCGCTATTGACCGCATAATCGTCGAGGACTCAAATTTTTTAAACTGCAGGTGAAGTTCATACACTCAGATTAAGATTCCACAAAAAAAGTAACATATATAGAGGAATGAATCATTCAGAATTATTCATTGATGATCTCATAGTAGTCTTAAGTCTAAAGGAAAGTAGATCAATTGACTTCTATGAAGAGACAAGAAGTAAATATGAATCTGCACTCCAAGATTCCAAAACCAGTCATAATCCAACAACTAAACAAAGTAATTCGTTCCAAATCATCCAGGAAATATTTCTCGATAAAACAAATCAGTCCCAAATCTTGAAACAGTAAAAGTTGAAATTAGTTGTTGGTGCAACTGTTGAAAAAGGGCAACTTTTTCACTTTTCAACAGTTGAACCCAGGAAATTGAACCACTTCCTAAACCTCTTGCAATTTCAAGAAATTGAACCCAGAAAAAAACACAGAAAATTAGTCATAGAAGAAAACAGCATGCTAGTTCCAGTCATCCAAAATGGCCAATTGGTAAAATCACATAACTACAAAATATAAATTCACACAGCCAAAACCCAGAATGCCCATGCAATCACAAACACATATGTAAATGTAGAATTTGTTTGTGTGGGTGTAGCTGTGGTTCGAGTGTATGGAAAGGGAAAGAGATGGCATGAACTAACCAGTTTACTTTTTGTTTTATGATGAAGGTCTTGGCTATCACTAATCCATTCAGTAGTTATATAATTATCTGTCTATTCTTTATTCAATTTTGTCTTTGTGCATACTTCTCCAACAATGTTTTTTAACAATAAAAGATTAATTTTTCAAGGCAAAAAATAAAATAAAATTAAATGTAAGTACTTCTCTCCCCCATTTTATTGAAATATTTCAGATAACATAGTCATAAAATTTGTCTGCTCAGTTATTTATCGGACGTTTCCCTTTTAGGTGTATTCATAAGTTTAAAACACCTGAATATGAAGGAGCAGAAAAAGGTGATTATTCTGTAATAAAAATATACTTTACTAAATATTCTTGTTGCTATAGTATCTTTGATCTTTTTTCTTATAATTAGCACCTATCCCTTTGTTGCTAATCGATATTTTTTAAAATATAAAATTTAATGATTAATCAAAATTAAGAGTAATTTAATGATATTCAACCCTTTTTTTCTCTCAAAAATAGAAAAGAAAAGGATTAATGTCTCTAAGGTCCACCTTGGTGAACTTGTAGTCCAAAAAAACCACCATTTTTTCTCATTGTTAAGTAGGTCCAGTCAAATGCACTTTTGTTCAATTAAACCCAAAATATTGAAGTGGTTTCACGTTTCTAACCTTAGTTTATTAATTATATTTTTTAATTTTTTATTAACTAATTAATTATTTTTTTAAGGGTGTGGTAACATACATGTGGTGGCAGCGATGGCGGCGGCGGAATCCGGCGCCAGTCTCCGGCGACCGGCGGAGGTTGCCGGCAGCCAACTGCTGCTGCCGGCGGCCGGTGACCGGCGGCGGAATCCGGCGACCGGCTACCAGCAGCTGCTGCCGGTGACCGGCGGCCGATGGTGGCGACCGGCGGCAACGGCAACGAGGCAAAGGGTGGTGGCAGAGGGAGAGAGAGAAAGAGAGAGAGAGATGCATAATGAACCATCAGTAGAGGTAATGAACCATCTAGCTTGATGACATGAACCATTACATCAGACATTGTTAACCATAAGAACAGAGGTAATGAACCATCTAGCTTGATGACATGAACCATTACATTAGACATTGTGAACCATAAGAACAGAGGTAATGAACCATCTAGCTTGATGACATGAACTATTACATCAGACACTGTTAACCATAAGAACAGAGGTAATGAACCATCTAGCTTGATGACATGAACCATTACATCAGACATTGTGAACCATAAGAACAGATGTAATGAACCATCTAGCTTGATGTCATGAACCATTACATCAGACATAGTGAACCATCAATACAGAGATAATGAACCATCTAGTTTGATGACATGAACCATTACATCAGACATAATGAACCATCAGCACATAAGTAATGAACCACTGCATTAAATGCACCATTGAAGAAAGCTTGCGACTAAATTCTGTGCTAAAACCATTATCACCCAATTAATGAATGGAATCTGCTTGCGTTGCTGCTTGTAATTGAGAAACCTCAAGTTGAAGGAGATTTCTATGGGATTTCTCCTCGCCTACAACAAACATATACATATTAGAGGGCAGGGGCAGATCTGCGCAATAGAGGGCAGGGGGAGATCTGCGCCGCCTCGCTGGCTAGCGGCAGCGTCGGAGGATGAGGCGCGGCGCCGCAGCGGCGAAGGCAGCAATCATGGCGTGTTGAAGAGGAGCAGATCTATCACGGTGTGGGCGGCAGCTTGAAGAGGGCAGATCTGTCGCAGCGTGGGCGGCGACGAGGCTGCGGTGGCCGGATAGCATGTCCAGCGGCGGCGGACTGGAGGGAAAGAGAAGGCGGCAGTGAATGAGATACCGAGAGAGGGTGCGGCTGAGTGAGAGAGAGAGGGGGGAAGAAATTTTTTGAGTGATCTGGGAGTTTCCATTCTAGAGGGTGCGACTGAGTGAGAGAGAGAGATGGGGAAGAAGGAGGGAGTACTTTTTTGTCCATTCACTTGTAATTTGGGCCTCTACAATAATAAGTTTTTTTGATGGTTTTTTTTGCCCAACATTTGGTCATAATGGACCGGCCCGTCTTTTTCCCAAAAGAAAATGATATTGAACCAAACAATTGTGAGGATTTTTGTTATAAAATTGTCATGGACATTTAATAAATTTACCCAAATTATATAGATATAGGTGATAAATGATTTATTAGAAAACCCACAAAGAGCCCAAACAAACAAAAAGCCCAATGAAATAAAATGCCCAAATAAAACAATAAAGGCTGAATAAATTTATTTAAGAATAAAAAATTAAAACCTAGACAGATTAATTGAGCGCAGCGCTTTCTTCTTCGTCATTTCTTCTTCTGCATATTCTTCTTCTATTTTATGCTCTCTCCTTTTTAGCGATACACACAACTACGGACTTGATTTCTGTCCATCCCAGCGTTAATAGTGCTGGGTTGGAAATGGTCTAAGGAGAAAGCTTATCCGGGCTACACTTTAAAGTCGGTGTTTTATTGATTACTATTAAGGGTGGAGCTCGGAAGGTCATACAATTTGGACTGAGATTTAAGTGGTGGAATCCTCTAATCGCGGAGGAGACAGATGGAAGCTCCCAACATGGATGAACTAAGTTTCACTGATTCCGAGCTAGATTATCATGTTAGGAATGCACTCAGGGCTGTTATTAAGGTAATATAATCAATCACCAAGTTATATTGTGGATTGATGTAGTGTAGTAGCTTTTAACCTTCTGTTTTCTTTTGATTGATGTAGTGTAGTAGCTTTTAACCTTCTGTTTTCTTTTGATTTTAAGGGCGACTGCGACTTTTATAACCAGCTTGTTGCTGTGATACACCATAAAGAACGTCTTGCTACTGAAGAGGTGGCCCTTCTTGTGGTATGACTTGGTTTCTTGCAAGCATATTGTTGGTTATCAATTTATAGTTGTCGTATTCCTGATCGTTCCTTTTGTAATGAAATTGCAGACATGTTTGAAAGCTGTGGCGGGAGCGGTCTCTTGTGTAAACATTGTCCATCATCGGTCTCTACTTGCTGCTGTTAGTTACTGAATATATTACACAGACGTTGAATTTGTTTGATGATCATTATTCTGTATATATGTTTTCTAACATAATTTATGGGTTTCTGGGTGTGCAGATATTAGGGATGAGTCTGTGGGAGTACGGAACTGATGTGATGGATGCATTGGTTGAATTGCTTGTTTCCTTGGTATGATGGTCATGTGTTGTGATGCTCATCGTCCTAGGTTTTGTATTGTTTTGTCCCGTTTGTAATTTTGGTTATACTAATGCAGGCTGCATCAAGCGGAGATTATGTTGACTTGTGCTTGGAGATGCTTGTGATCAATTTCATGCCTCCAACAGCTCCTAATTCCTCGTCTTACTTTATTGAATTACTGAAGCAACCTCGTGGTCTTTCCAAGAAGGCTCAAGTTCTTGATCGTGTTCATTCAACCTTTAAAGATATTTCAAATCTAGTTCCTCTTACACCCCTCAGACTCGAGAAGATAGTGAGGGATAGAATGCCCAACATATACACAAAAGAACCTGTAAGATCAAATCTTGGCCTGTCACGCATTTAAGAAAATTGGAGTATTACTGCACATGTTATTTTTCAGTACTTCCTCTGTCATCTTGAAAGAGTATTATGCTTTGGGGAATACATGGGTTTTAATATAATGTTAGGCGAGTTTGTTTGAGTGGAGAAAGCGGCTCACATTGTGTGTGATGGTGAGGAGAAAAAGTAAGAATTTAATGTGGGGTGATGCCTTAAAATGGAAAGATTATGCTCTTGTGGGACAAACCAAAATGACAAAATGGCACACTCTTTTGGACAGAGGGAGTATAATTTGTCAAAAGCATTGGAACAACATGCATGAAATTGAATTTTATTCTGGGATCTGTTTTTGATGTTACTCATTATCCATGCAGTTTATGGTGATGTATGTGGAGAATATGTTGAGATTAGAGAGTGGTGCTATGGGCGAGCTTGTTGGGAGCACTCTTCTGGTCTCGATAATGGACAGACTAATAGAATTGGATGTAAGTTATATTATAATTGACAAACAGTAATTAATTGAAGATATCTTTATTTTTCATGACCATCTGGTCCGTAGGTGGAAATTTCTTGGGAGGAGATATTACAGGATGATTTCCATAAGGATATGTTCGATATGGAATTAGAAGACCTTGAGGGGCCTGCAGATGATATTGAACAAGATGGAAATGAGGTAATTACTGTAGTTTGGATTTAAGGAAGAATTTGCCATACAATACCGTAATCTTGACTCTGCACGATGCGGACATAATTAGAATCCATTTTCTAATTCATTTTGTAGGCTAAGGTAACATAGATTTTCATATATTGAATTAATTAAAAAGTAGAACCCATGTAAATACTCAATATGTTATCCTTTCTTAAAAAAGCGATATACCAAATAGCAACCTATAACCAAGGAAATAAAAAGCCTAACCTCAAGACTCCCGCACAACGATCTTACAAATTCTTTTCTATTTGTTGGTGCTTTTCTTCTGTGCCTTCTATTTGCTAATAAAACTCCTTTTCCAGCTTACTAGGGAAGCATTGATACAAAAGTTTTTTAGTGGAAACTTGGTTGCTGCAAAGTTAGACAGTCTGATGGTGGTTACTTTTGAATACCTCAATTCGAGTTATCAGAGTGGCCGTCTAGTTCAGGTAAGATCTTTGTTATGCTTCTTCGGTCTGGTTTGAGATGTTGTCAACCTCTTGATTTGCTATATTCTAATTTCTATTGATATTTTAGGTGTTCGAGACCTTCGTCCAATCATTTCAGAAAACAGTTTTGACTGCTTACAAATCAAAATTTGCTCAGGTATTGTGACGTGTGGATTTTCGTAGAAATATAGATTGCGGTCTTTTATTCTTCGGCCGAATCATTTTCCGTCTAATGTCTCCAAACTCGTTCTAATTGGCATGTAATCTCCTCCAATTATTTGTAGTTTGTCATGTTCTATGCTTGCTCGTTGGATCCTGAAAATTGTGGAAAGATGTTTGCTAATGCTCTTGTAGATATCTATGTGGGTGGAGTCAGTCCGGAATGGAGGTAATGCTTGATTCTTTAGCTCTTCTTGCAGTATTGATTCGTATTCGATTTCTTTTCGTCATATTATCAACTGCTAAGGCTACATCTAAGTAATTTTTAGTGGTAATTGCCATTGAAATCATACACTTTGACCCAATTTGCAATCTCGATCTAACTTGCAAAAAATAGCAAGTGAATACACAACATTTAATATTCTTTGCAAGTAGAATTTCCCAAATATTTCTGCAAACAAAAATCCTATGTGGTGTGATTATTCCAGTGCGGACAAAAGATTTGACATGTGTGGCCCAACGTCTTCAGAAGCAAAATGACGTTTGCTGTGGTATAGATTATGAAATAATACGACAATGTTTAATATGAATTGTTCACCTAAATCCACCAATAATACGTGCAGTCGAGGAGTTCACATACCTAGAAAATCTTCCCCAATTTTTGCAAGCCCTAAACTGAACTTCACTCTTGAGCATGATAACATGAGCTCACAAATGGAAAACAGGTTCTACATGGTTGCAGAAAGGAAGGAGTGATTCTGTGAGGTCAGTCACATATTGACATTGGAAGGAGTAACTGTTCTGCATGTGGAGAATTTGGCCAAAGTTCGTAAATTAAATGGCATTTATCCCTGAAATTTGTAGTGTTTGTATTATGTTTCTCAGGTGTAGGATGCAAGTTACTTTTATGATATATATATATACATACATACATACATACATACAAGCTTGGAGTGTTGCAATGAGTCTTCGATCATGATCATGTATTTTTCCTATAAAGAAACAGCAAAATCATGCAACTTGAACTCCCGGTTTGGTTCAGCATCTTTGCCCAAGACCTTAAGTATTTTAAGAGGGTGTTTGGCAAAAAAAGCTTATAAGCTTCCCCCGACTTATTTTTAAGATTTTATAAGCCAACGTTTTATTTTCAAATATACTCTTGTTACTTTTCAAACGAATAATCTGATTTTTTTTTCAAAAATTATATTCTGAAACAAAAAATTGGATTTTAAAATCCGAAAACTCTATGGTTCATATGAAAAACCTGTTATTTATATAAAAATACAAAAATTACTGTAGTTGATAAGTAAAAATCTGCCTTTTTTTCTTATTTGTTATTTTTCGCATACACAATCTATTTATCTTCTTCATATCTAATTATATACTACCTCTGTCGGCACGGGTTTTAATGCAGAATAAAATGATATAAAGATTGCTTGACCAGCTCTTTTTTCGCTTATTGCTCAAATAGAAAATGTGACATCTAAAGTGGGATGTCCCAAAAAGGAAATTGAGACATCTAAAGTGGGATGGGGATATAAAAAAATAGTTTATGATGTCAAACACTCTACCATATTATAGGATCCTATTAGTTCAATCACCAAGCATTTTGTTAGCTTCATAAGCTCTTGTGGTACATCATCTTATAAGCTCTTAAAAATAAGTTCGCTAGACACCTCCTAACTTTGTTTATCTGTTTTGCAGGATGAGTGCTGTGGCATACCTTGGTAGTTATCTGTCTCGTGCCAAATTTATCCCCATTTCTTTTGTTGCTACAATGCTGGAAAGGTTATTATGCCATCTCATTTGTTGATATGTAATGTTCTCCTTGAGAGCTTAGAACTTATTAGGATTTTCTAACTTGGTTCAATTTTCATTTCCATGACTCTAGAGTGGTAAGCTCCTGTTTCCTGCATTGCAAAAACCATGATGGCGATATTATTAATCCAAAAGCTCATAAAGTATTCTACGCCGGTTGTCAGGTGTGCTATTTATGCTTAGCTTATGTTTAAGTATCCCTGTGTTTTCGATCAAGTGTGTATGATTTGTTTGTTTTGAAGAGTTTTCTCCCATTGAATGTTTTGATTGGCTACATGAGAATCTTGATCTGTTAATCCTGACTGCATATGATTTAACTTATAAACTTTGAAGTTTAATAGCGGAGCGGAGGAAAGGGATGAATAAGAAGGGTATTTAATTGACAAAGAATAATCAATGATTATTCCATCACCAGTAGCTTTTGTTATCACAAATTTGCATTTCCGAATTCTGATTTAACTTTTCCAACTATCGCCAGTAAGACCTCTTATTGATTGCCTCTGTTTATGTAGGCTGTAATGTACGTGCTTTGTTTTCGTATGAAACAAATGCTTGCTGTTCCTCGCCTGAAGTCCCAATTGCTGCTCATGCGCATTGATGACATTCTTAGACATCCTTTGAAGTCGCTGCAGGTGAAGCATATCTTTGGACCTTTTCACTCATTTGCTGGAGTATTATGAAAATGCTATTCCAATCCATATCCCGTGTACCATTCAATATAGCCTACTTCTTTACAAGCAAAAGACTTATTTTGAGTTATGCATCTTCTCTATTTCAATTGTTTCCCTCAAAATGACTGTTTTTTCTTACTCACGTTTCCAATGCAGGTATGCCTGCCGTCAATAGTAGAAGAATTCCTACGGCTTGCCAAAGCAAATGGCATATTTTCTCTGCCTGAAACACTTGTCGAACACGGTATTCTTGAATCAGAGCGTTCTAGTGTATTTGGTGGGACTTCAAGATTAGACATGCTTTTCCCATTCGATCCCTGCCTATTGAGGAAATGCGACAGGTTTGTCGCTGCCACATTGCTTCTTCTATCTTTTCCCGTACATGTCCCACATGCTATACTCATTATTTACTTGTTTGCTTGCTTATATTATATACATGCATCTTTGATTAAAGATACTGTTGAAGGTTGGACTGGGATCTTATTAATGTATTGTTCTGTAGCTACATCCGGCCAAATTACGTGTACTGGTCGATGGTGAGAAGTACTTACGAGGAAAAGGAAGAGGAAGGTACGAGCGATGAAGATGCTGCTGATGCTTATGATTGTGGGAACGGGATGGATATTCCAGAAGATAGAAGTGAGAGGAGTTACGACGAGGGGGAAGCTGATGGTGATGAGTTCGACTGCTCTTTCGATAAGATGTCGATTACGCCCAGGGACTCGAGTCACAAATTCGGGGGCAGAATGCCGTCGAAGATCAGACCTTCAACAAGTCCGGAGTCATTGTGAGCATAAATAATGTTAGTGTAATATTATTAGGGAGATGTTCTATTCTTTTCACTATAACAAATTTGTGAAATGCTGCTTGCTCTTTTCCGCTAGGCTTTGTTTGTCCTTTTTTTCCCTTGAAATGTTTTTATTTTTCCTTTTATGAAGTGTAAGATCATTTATTATGCTAATAGTAGTAAAATCAAACATGTTACAGTTGTTCAGCTTATTGATTTGTATTTATTAATTGCATTTTCTTTGTAATTATTTAATTACGTATTTTCTCTATTTTGATAAATTGGAAGAAAATTACTTATCCTGTACTGACTAAGCATGATATATATATTTTTTAGATTATTTTAAAAAAAATTGACAAAATTTAAAAATAATAAAAGTTAACTTCTTAAGATATCGATGCTAACATTTTTGTAATTTTCACATTATTTTTTATACTTTTTGTTAATAACTACATCGGAAATGAGTGTCATTTTTATTAGGTGGGAGTATTAAATATGCGTGTAGAAATTTCGGCGAACTTAATTACTCGTGAGTTTTCATTTATAATTTGTTCATTAGTATATATTTTAATATTGAAAATAAAAAATTCAAATTAAAATAACAATAATTACTCTATCATGTTATAAACGAAGTTTGGTACAGAGATTAAGAAAATAAAGTCGTGTTTTTAAAAATACAAATTAATATTTTAATTTTTAAAAGTACTTTTTATTTTTAAAAAAATATCACTTTAAATGAAGGTTAGGTAAAGAAAATATTACTTATTTATTGAAAAATGTTATTATCACTTTTAAGAAAATTATTGAAAAAATACTGAACTATATTTTATAAAGATTGATGGACGATATATTCAAAAATGAAGATTTGTATGAGAGGTAGATGTTACTTATATATTTATTTTGGCTGAAATTTATTTTAATAAGCTGTTGCTTCTACTTATTTGGAATTACTGATTAACATTAATCCTGGTGTTTACTTTGCATTGATAAAATTAATTTAAGTTAATTCAATGTTTACTTGATAGATAAATGGTGAATTACTTAATTTTGAACTAATTTTATAATTTTATCCTTCAAATACTCGATCCTATATTTTATCAATCTCACTAATCAGTCAAATAAACACCACCTAAATCCATTCACACAATCAATTAACGAACTAATTCAATCTATCTCCTTCACCTTCATCTATCAACAGAATGCCTTCCCTATTGAATTCTGCGTTGTTGAAGATACCGCCATCGCGGATTTGCGAGTTCCAGTGAGGTTTCAGAGAAACAAAAACAATGAGAGATGAAGAAACTTCGCAACGTTGAGCTTGAGCCGCCGAAATCTCATCCCAAATCCTCCAAAAATAGGCCTAATAAGCTTGATCTCGATAAAATAACTCCCAAGAAAAGCTTTTACGACCTCTCGATTCCTCTCTTCTTCTCGTTTTGGTGTTGTGTTGTTTTATTTCACGCCAGACTTGGCATCCCTCGCGGAAATGGAGGTATGCATTCTTTATTTTCCCATGTTCTAGTTGTTGTTTTGTTTTCCTCTTTTCATGTACTGGTAAGCTGGGCTCTTTTATCGAGATTTATTGCGGACGTATGCTTTTCGCATTCTATTTTTGGATTGATTGGACTGCGGAAACTTCTGTATCAAACAAGCTGATGTGGTTTTCATAGATTGAGAAATTAAGCTCAGTATTGTATGAATCGGAAGGTGGTGGATTTTTGTAATTGCAGTTACTGCATCAGTTAATAACTTGAATGATGAATAATATAGCTTGAATGATAAATGATGCAATTCTTGGTGCCGTGGCTGAAATAGATAATTTTCAGGTGACTTGCTCGGGTATGGGGGCATACGTAACTCTGAGTGTCTCGGTGACAAGTTACGTAACACGAGTGTTCATGTTTCAGAAAATGGATACGAGTCTCTCCCGAAGGGTTCGCTGATGGGGCAAGATGTATCTGTGATTGTTGAGGAAATATCGATTCCTCATGTTCATCGGAATGTGGAAGACTTGATTTGTGGAACTGGTGAACTAGAAGAACTCTTTGCGATTGAGCTAGATTATGAATCGTTTACATGTCAGATAGAACAGCATGAAGATGTTCGGGAAACCGAACCACAAGCACAGAATGGGAGGATGCACTTGACTTACCCCAATCTTGATGAGTTCAAGTATATATCCTCCAAGGGAAAGAGTGGTTCACCTCGTCAGCTTGTAAACATCACCCATCGGCTTGAGCCCGATGGCACGCCCTACAACTATGCCTCAGTTTCGAAGGGTGCAAAAGTAGTTGCTCATAATAAGGAAGCAAATGGAGCAAACAACATACTGGATAGGGATGACGATAAATATCTTAGGAACCCTTGTTCAGTCGGGGGCAAGTTTTTTATCATAGAGCTCGCAGACGAAACTTTGGTTGATGCTGTTAAAATAGCAAATTTTGAGCATCACTCCTCTAACTTCAAAGATTTTGAGTTATATGGGAGCCTGGTATACCCGACTGAGGTATGGGATACATTGGGATCGTTTGTTGCTGCAAATTCTAAGCACTTTCAAAGCTTTAAGCTGCCTCAACCAAAATGGGTCCGATATTTGAAAGTGAATTTACTGAGCCATTATGGTTCTGATTTCTACTGCACGATTAGTGCTGTGGAGGTGTTCGGAGTTGATGCTATCGAGCAGATGCTTGAGGATCTTATTGTTCCTTCTGGGGAGTCCTCTGCTGATGGATTGGCTAATTCCAATTCAACCTCGCTGCCCTCGAAACCAGAACCGAGTTCCAATAGTTCTGCTTCTGCAAATGGTGATGTTGATCATTCTGTGGTTGAGCCTGTGGGTAAGGGAGTGGGAAGTGTTGACATGAGGCGAAAACTTGCTCCGGAGATTTCAAAGAAACCCGTATATGGAGGTAGTTCAGCCGACGTCATGCAGAAGGCTAAGCTTCCTAATATTAGATTGCATGCCGATGCTGCCCTCAAGGTTGTTTTACAGAAGGTCAGATCACTTGAGTTAAACCTGTCTGTGCTGGAGGAGTATATTAAAGAACTCAACAGAAGACGGGTAGATTATTTACCTGAGCTTGACAAAGAGCTCAATAAGTTTTCTACTCTTCTGGAGAAGACTAAATCAGAGATGAAAAATCTCTTGGAACGGAAAGAGATAATGGTATTTATCCCCTGCTAATTCGTTTACATTGCTATTGAAATTATGCTTCTTTATACATCTTCAAATTATTCTTTTGTTAAGGAAAAAGGGATTCTTGAGCTGGAGTCATGGAGAGTGGTTGTCTCAACACAAATAAATATCTTAGTCAATCAAAATAGCTTGCTGAGGTTTGTTTTAACAATTTCAGCTATTATACTTGATATTGTTTGTGTTTTGAGAAACCATGTTTCACCCCATCCCCAAGAATAGAATGACACAAAAACTTGAGGTTGCGTTTTCTTGAGGATGGCTGTGGTTATGTTTATATCAGCTTTTCGCTGTTTAACTGAATTAGTTGCACAGATTGGAGGTTGAAAAGGTCATACAAGATCATGCTAGTTTGGAAAGCAAAGGGCTGGCAATTTTTTCAGTGAGCTTTTGCTTCGCGTGCTTTGCTATTCTCACGATAATTTTGGATAGGCTAGTGAAACAGTTCCACGCCCCCGCAAACGGAGGTTGGGTTTTAGTTTTCATGTTCTGTAGTATGACACTGCTTGTTCCTCTACTTTATGGTTAGTTTTTTCCTCATTGTGTTACTCTTGAGCTTCATTCCTTTTGTTTCTTTGAGCAACAGCTAATTTATAGTGATTGATTTCTTGCTCAATGTTCACCAAAAGAATTCCAGTTTCATACTTTAACTTCCCATCTCTAGTATTTGATGTGGTGACATTTTCGAGTTTCATGGACTGTATTTGAATTTCTGTCGACTGTAATTTATTGAATGCTTGAGTTTGGGATTTAAGTAAGATGATGTAGAAGTATATGTAAATGTATATATACAAATGGTGAGCTAAAGCAATGCCTTTGGAGAATGTTCTGTAAAGTTATGATCTGCATCATATATTTTACATCATACTAATATTTTTTACCACTTGATTTTTTTAATACTATTTGATCGTGGCATGTTAGGTATTGATTATTGAATAATGAATATGCACACGATATTATGGCTAATTAAAATAGTATCACCATTCAATTTAAGATTAAGATACGCACAACTAAATTTGAGGAAATAAAAAAAATCATATGATACTGTTTATCGCCAAAAGGGGACATGCCACGTAAATAAATTTAATTAATAAATTTTTTATTAATTCTTATTTTATAAATAGAGTTTATTGATTAGAGAATAATTTAATACTATTCAATAAAAATAATAAAAAATGAAAATTTTGATAACTTATATGTTGATAGTTACGTAACACGTTAAGTTTTGTCCACCGCATGCAGTGGAGTGATTATCTACATAAATATGCTTTGAATGTGTTTCACTTGAAAATAAAAAATTTACTAAATTTTAACAAATAAAGAAATGAGAAAATTTGGGAATAAATCAAAATTAAAATCTTGCAATTTCTTTTTTATTGTTTCAACTTTCAAGATTTAAAAGGAAGTTGAATTCATTGCAAGTAAAATAGAGACAAATAATACTAAATGAAAAAAGAATTTTAAAATGATATGTTTATGAAGTTACAAAAATAGGGGTGAGTTGGTGTGGTATTTGCGGTTGAGGCTAAGGTCGATCTGCTAATTCCGGTTTGGGAGTTGGCCACTCTAGCGACTCTCTCCACCGAGCCTCGGACTCACCCAAAAAATGGATTCAGTTGCAAAACCACCAACACTTTCTCTCCCATAACCTTCTGCTTCTCTGTCTCTCTAAACGCAGACTTCATTAGGGTTTCACAACACTCTCGCGTAACAGGGAAAAAGGTTAAAGGCGCTTAAAATTGTACCCCACTGAAAAGGAAATTACATGCAAAACCACATTTTTGTCTGCTTGAATACAAGGTAAAAACCTAGGGTTTTAACAATTGGGTTGTTTTGAGTTTTTTCTTTCTTTGCCCCTTTCATGAATTGCAAGAATTTCTGCAATCGATGTCACTGCAATTTCATGGTATATGAATGGATTTTGCGGTTTTTACGGCCGATTGTTCGTCGTTTTTGGTAGCCCTAGTAGCAACTGTTTTCTGTTTGGTTCTCGCGAGCGCCGTGATTCTCCGGAGAGTGAAGTCAGGACTGAACCGTCCCGATTGCGCGAGCGGGGAGGAGAGGGGAATTGACAGCGAGGAAATGACTGCGCGAGTCAGTACTGGCCCGAGTGAGAATGGCGGGGAGAAGGTTGTGGAGAGACAGTCGGGGGCGTCGATGATGGAGCAACTGGTACCTGAGATCACCACCCATGCTTTGAGTTACTTGGATTATCCGAGCCTCTGTCGCCTCTCCATGACCAATTCTCTCATGCGGAAAGCTGCGAATGATGACAATGCGTGGAAGGCGCTGTACCATAAGGTTTGATTTCTTTTCTGATTAGTTTTTGGAATTTTGAGTGGTGAACTTTATGCTTGTTATTCGTTCCGAGAATTGCTCCTTGTTGTTTAAGTTGATGTTATTGCTTTTGCATTGCTAAGATAGGACAGTAAAGGAAATAAAGCAATGAGATTTCAGAATGCAATATTTGACTGCGGATTGATTATTGGGAGCATAAAGTGCTCTAAAGTGAAAAGTCGACGCCTGATGATAGGTAGTAGTTGGTTATTGACTAACTAGGAAGCAAAGATGAGTTAGAAATCATATTGGTTTTTGGTCATGATGCCTTTGCATATCTATGCATTTTGCTGTTGAACTGTTTCATTGAGATTCATCACGCATGCCTATGATACCATGCATTTAACAACTAAATTTGGAAGAGTTTATATATTTTCATCTCTATTTCTTCGAAACTTCAAAAGGAGTGCTGGAACATGGGAAAGTAATTATATAAATGTTTTAGATGTACAAATTTTTCATCATGGTGTCAAATGAAATTTGCATGAAGATGGTTACTCTTGACATCTGCTTCCTCCATGCATATATTTGATTCGTATAGATAAATATATTTTTTCATTTTTTTTTATTTTTCTGTTCTTCCCAAGCAGTTGCATTTGTATTGACTCTATACGCTTACTGTAGTCTTGAATTTCTTAGGCTTTAGCAATTGAGTTTGTAATGCGACAAGGCTTATATATTGAAGCTGAAGCATATTTAAATTCATTGAATTGCTACCATTAATAAGGTAAATGTACTGAAATAATATTCTGGTTATCAACATTTTCCTGATCTGAGATATGCGCACAGCACATGACTTAGGAATTTCTTGGTCCAATTAATAGCAGAAGGGTAATATTCGTTATATACTTTCCATAGCCTTTGTTCATATGTCATATCTAAGAAATGGAAAACATGTCTTTGGTCTACTGTCTTCACTTTCAATATAGCTGGCGCACTCTCTTGTCACCATTAAAAAGAGAACAGAAAGCCTACTGTCACGCCGTGTGTTATAGCTGAGAGAGTGGAGTATTCACCAATTTAATTCAGTATAAACTATTCTGTTATATATAACATCGGCTTATGAATAATAATCGATTTAGAAAGATTATTTGTGCTATTGTTGTATATGACAGTGCTCTGTAGTCTACGATTGCTTGGAAAGGTCTTTGCTCATATGTTCTATGAGATGCTTCGCTTTATATAATATAAGGAACATGCTCAAATATGATCATATAATTAGTTATATTTGGTATATTTTGACTTTAAGGTGTTATTGATTCTTCAATCTATGTCTAGATTTTATTTTCTTTGGTAAATTCTGAGATCATTTGTCCACTAATACGTAAATAATTCTCCTTCTCTGCTTATTGTCCCTGTATGGTGAATAGTTTCTACTTTTATGCAGATTGTGACTTGATTTCCTAACCGTTTTCTTTCATTCATAAATTTCCATTTTCATGTATGTGTGTTTGGTGAATTATTTTCTTACTTCCCTATCATTCATGTTATGTTTGATATACTAATAGGTTGCTTCTAATTTCTCTCCTTTTCTACTAGGATTTCACTTTGGAGCAAGACAATGTAACCCCACCTAATGGGTGGAAAGCTTATTACGCTGCTACAAGAGCTGTTGTTACTGTAAATGCTGAATTTTTTAGGATTATCAGAGAAAGATTGCTTCAAGCTATGCGTCAGTTTTGGCTTCATGCTGATTATGTGAAGTGTTTTCATGCAACTGGGGAATCATTTAGTGGGTATGCTGCTTACTACAGAGCTATTTAATCTTTACTAATCGCCAATTTAAATTCCTTTGCAATTTAATAAAGCACATGCCAATATCTTAATAACCATATCTTGGGGTCCCCAACCCATAAAAATTAGATGCAAGGAGCCTCCTGTTGATTTCAGATTAATGTGAGAGTAGGAAAGTTATCAATGTATGGGGGAAGCCTCTTTAGGGTCTTACCTTTTATTCTTGTAGTGCTGTCTGCAAATATGAGCCATAACAGCTGTTAGACTAAATTTTTCTGTCAGGGACACATTATGTCTTATTTTGATGAGGACAACATTTTCTTAAGAATTCATTGTCTCTGCTTGGGACACAATGTGTCAACTTTAGATGAACAATTCAAATTCAATACTTGATTTGTGAAATATTTTTCATCTCTAATACCTGCAGTGTCTGAATTATCTGCATGTGAGCTATATACTGATATACGTTATACCCATCTTATTTCTACAAACCTGTTTGGATTTCATCATGTGAACTTGTGGTAGCTTTCTCATAATTATTATGAATACAGAATACATGAGTTAACACGTCTGTTGACTCTGTTTCTAGTTACAATTCAGTGATGGGGAGCTGGCAGATAGCATTAAACTGGGATAATGTAGCCGATTTCCAGATACAAGATGTGAGAGTTCGTGTAACATCGAGTATGGCTTGGGTAACCATGAAAGCTTATCTCGACATCGGAGCTGAGCCGTTTCACGTTACTAATATATACGAGTTGCATAACGGGAGATGGTACATGGTGCACCACCATTGCTCGGCGTTGCTCATCCATGGAGGAGGTGGGCAGCATCTGCATGTGTAAAGAGAAGAATGAGAGAGAGGTAGAGGATAGAGGATATGAATGAATTCATGTTGTTGATGAAACTGGAAAGTGGTACAGATTCATCATAGAGAAAACTCTTAAAGAATTATTCAAGATCTATTTTGGGGAAAATTTATGTGCTTACCTTTTTTTTTTTCATTCCCCTCTTCTTTTAGAACAAGCAAGTGTTTATGCTTGCTCCGTTGGTTTACTTCGCTAATTTTAATGGCAAAATACATGCACATCACAGAGGAAGTTTTCCTTCTTTGTTAGGTGCACTAAATTGCACAATTAATCTACCAACAATAGTGGTATTTTTACTATTGAACCCCAAACAATATAACTACACTGGCAACAAATAGTGGTATTCCACATTAGAGAGTATGTTTTTTTTTTTTTTTTCCTTTCTTTTATCAATTTAAAGGTGGACTTGAATATAGGCTAGTATACTAGTATTGATTGTAGTAATGTAATATATATATATACATATATATATTTTTGGGCAGGCAAGAAAAATAGATTTCTTTGTACATAGTTTCATTGTTCAATAAATAAATTCAAACTATGGCACTAAAGAAGAAGTATATAGGTAATCGCAGAACATAGAGTATATTTTATATTTTATATTTTAAATTTACTTGCAAAAGCTTATAGACAAATTAAGGAATTTTTTTTATGTAATATTAGAGGTTTTTTTGAAGTTGCCTTTTCAGTTCACTCAAAAAGACGACCTGACCTGCAACTGCGTTTATTATTCCCAATTTGTGCTTCTGTATCTTCCCTCTCATCTCTTCTCCTCTCCATAAATCCAAACTCTTACACTTTCCTGTCCAAAATCTGACAGATTACTCGAAATACCCCAACACAAGAAAATAATTCACCCTATACCGTAAGTGTGAAGGGGAAATGGACGCAGAAACGCGAAATAAAATCGAGGAGACGGTTCGAGAAATCCTCAATACTTCAAACATGGACGAAACCACCGAGTTCAAGATTCGGAAATCCGCGTCTGAGAAGCTAGGAATGGACCTCTCTGACCCGACCCGGAAGAAATTTGTTAGGGAGATCGTAGAGTCTTACCTCACCGAACAAATGGCTAAAGCTGAGGAGGAGAAGCCGGCGGAAGAAGAGGATGAGGAAGAGGAAGACAGCGGTGGAAAGAAAGGCGGCAAAGAGTACGACGATGAGGGCGGCCTCATCATTTGCCGCGTCAGTTTTCCATTTAAGTTGCACTTCAATTTTGCTTTTATTTGCGTGAATTATGTGTGCATTCTGTTTGCTTTTATGAATCCAGATTGCTTGAAAGTTAATTTATGCCATGGTTTTTCCTTCTGAAAACATTCTCCATTTCGACTTCACAGATTTTAGGTTTAGGGTTTATAGCTAACTCATGTAAGTTAAGTTTAAGAGGGAAAACACCTAACTAGGTTTTGGGGTAACAACACATATTCTGAAATGTTTTAAATTCCTCTATTCCCCAAAATTTTATTAGTTGCTAATGCTTCATCCTTTTTTAAGGGGAATGATATCTTTAATGCTCATATTTCTATGTTAGTTTTTGTGCACATTGAAAGAAGCTGTTTTTGTAGGCGATTTATCAAATTAACACTTACATTGTGGTAGATTTGGCTCTGTTTATTATTCTCTTTTTCCTATCTCGCTCTGATATCATATTATTCGGCTTCCTCTTGTAATTTGTGTAGTTATCTGACAAGAGAAGAGTGACACTATCTGAATTTAGAGGGAAGACTCTGATATCCATTAGGGAGTATTTCAAGCGAGATGGCAAAGAGCTTCCATCGACTAAAGGTAAATTGCTCTGCTGTTGCAAGGTTATATCATATATGAATTGCTTCGTGCTTAAGTGCCAGACCTTCTTCACATCAACCTCTGTGTATGCATGGATTCTTTAGTTTAGTTTGGAATTTTTCATAGAATTTATCTCTAGACAATGTACATACATCAACTAATAGGTTTAGCTTGGTAGGAACTTGGGTAGTGGAACTTGTTGGTTGATACAATGTCTTGGTATACTACTATAAGTACACAATTTCATTTTGCAGTTGTAGTTATATTTTTCCATTGGCCAAAATATTTAAGATATAAAGCAAAAGCTAATTCAAGTATATCAAAATGAAATTTTTATGTGAATAAACTATCTGATTTGCCTTGTAAAATTATTACTTCTAGCTCTGGTTTGGGACATATATCTTATGATACAAGGTACTTTTCTTGTTCATAATTGCGTATTTGCTAATTTCTGAATAATCATTGTCCAAGTCAATTGTTTAAGCAAAGTATAATATGTTGAGTTGCAGGAATAAGCTTGTCAGCTGAACAGTGGGGATCCTTTAAGAAGAGCGTGCCTGCTATAGAGAAGGCCATCAAGAAGATGGAGTCCAGATGAAGTGGTTTAAAGTGGATTTATTCTGATCTCTTTTGCCTTTTGGAACTAATATCTATTAGTACATTATGCCATTCTCATCCATATCTGTTGAGTATCACTTTGTTGAAACAAAAGGTGTTGTGTTTTGCTGAAACAATCGATTATTATGATCAAATGTTGCACCTTTCCATTCCTACTTTGTTGAGATATCTATATTTGGGTTCTTGTAATTGCATTAGGTCACCTAAGTAGGGGTTAGGAAAAGACGAATCAATTGATAAAATTTGATTTATGGTATGTAACGTAATAATAAATAAGCCAATTTGATTTATTGACAAGTGATATTCGAACAAAATGTAATTTCTTCTAGACATCTAATGGTATGTTCTCTAATCGAATAATAGATTTTTATGATAAAATTTGATTCACGAAGCTTCTAAACATTGTAGTTTGCTATAATGTTAATTTATAGTTGTTTACTTTACTATAGTAGTGATGAGTGAGGCCAATTTTACTAATGCGTTTATGAAGTTTGATTGTAAAAATGGAGCAGAGGGTGACGTGGCTCAAGGCTTTCATTAAGGGAAGTCAAATTAAGTATCCCACATCAAAAGAATAAGGATACGGTCAGGGTGGCGTGGCTCAAGGTTTCATGTATCCCACATCGAAACAAAAAGAATAAGGTGTGAGGGTGACGTGGCTCAAGGTTTTCGTTAAGTCAAAATTAAGTATCCCACGTCGAAAGAGTAAGGATACAATGAGCATAATATAATACTTCCTTCCTGAGATGTCCCAATTTCTATTTTGGGACGTTCCAGCTGAGATGTCCCATTTCTACTTTTGAATGGAAAATAAGGAAAAAATAAGTTAGTTGGAGAGTAAGAAAAGTGGGTAGATATGAATTAAAGTGTTAAATTAAAGTTATCTTGATTTGCGGTGCGAAAAGTTATGGAACATTTAAGGTGGGACGAAGGGAGTACAAAGTTGAGGATCTTTCTTAGTTTAATACTGTTAATAGGCAAATATACCCAATTTGCAAGAATCATATAGAGAAAATACCCAAAGGTATAAGTATATACGAAAAATACCCACTTTATTGGATAGTGTGTAGATTCTCTTACTTTATATATTATCGAGACAGAAAAATTAGTTATATTTCAAATGATACATTCATAATTACATCTACATTTCTTAAGAAAATTCTCTCGACTAAATCTTGGCGAATTCATCAAATTGGAGACAATTATCAGACAATAATCAGGTAATAACCTAATATTAGTCATTTTATTTGGTAAAATTTCAATACCTCTCGTTTATAGACAACTACCGCTACGTTACATACTTGCGGTATTTCTTTCTATACATTATTTATGAGCGGTATTTACTTATTTGCACTTCTTATACGTATATAAC